>JAUMHI010000035.1:20118641-20166433 GCA_032359435.1 Enteromius unitaeniatus | reverse complement strand
ACAGCCCGTGGGTGTTAGATTGACAATATGTGAGTAAACAAGTGTGTTACTGCAGTTATACTCACCCCCGGTTTCACAGACAACATCTTTTTTCTAAGCATGTTTATAATTATTACTGAACTCTGGCCTAAATCTGCTTTAGGCTGTGGCTAGAACACCTGGCCTCAGTGTTGTTACATTAAGCTAGTTCTACATTGAAATTAATGTTACATCTGTTTGACACCACAGTGTCCTGTCGGAAATTGAAGTGCTGCAGTCCATCTACTTGGATGAACTCAGTGTGGATCAGAGAGATGACGGGTAAATGTATCAGCATTTATTGCTGTAATTTTATTTTGGAAATTGCTAATACTCCAGCATCATTAACCTGTACAAAAAATAAATATGGCCAAACTGTCTCATTTAGAGGATGGACAGTCAGTCTGGTGCTCTATCCCTCCACAGCAGAGGACTGTCTGTCCCAGTTTGTCCGTCTTACTCTGACAATGGAGCTGGGCTCTCAGGTTTGTTGGTCAGATTGCTATAATATTTGACTATGGTAATTGTGCTTCTTTACTGGCGACACTTATGTCCCTGAGAGTATTTTTTTCTTCACTTCCAGTACCCATATTCATCCCCTTGCATCTCTTTTCACAATCCACGTGGACTCTCGGATGATAAACTGCTCAGGTGTTTGATTATTATTAGAAACTGCTATTTTAAAATGTCCTGTTTAGCTGTATACTTTTTTTTTTATTGTTTTACACACTCTTTTCTCTCAGTTTACAGAAGAGTTTGCAGATGGAGGCAGAGTCATGTATCGGGACACCTGTACTGTATCAGCTCATAGAGGTTTGGATTACATATTTAGTCCAAAACATATACTTCTGTTCAGATATTTGTGGAAATGTAAGCTTTTTTTCCGTAAGGATGCATTAAATTAAAGTGACAGTCAAGACATTTATAATGTTACAGAAGTTCTATTTCAAATAAATGGTGGTTAGATTTTGCCTTTTAAACACAAAAAGACCCAAACTTGTTTTAAAAGATTGACACTAACAAATCTGACTTAAAATAACACTGAACAAGGACATATATTCACAACATACTCAAACCCTTTGCTTTGGTGTATGTAAGAACATATAAAACAAACGAGCCAATTCTTCCTCATGTATAGCACAAAAAGTGCAGTTGTTGTCGGTTTTTATGAATTTCAGTCAAAATACAAAATACCAAAATACATGGTACAGTGTTGTGAAATATTTTAAAGTAAAGCCTACACCTTTGAGTTTGTTCAAAATTCAAATGTTTTATGGATTTACCCAAGCATCTTTCCAATTAAGATTCCAGAGATATATGCATTGCAAAACAAAGAATAATAATAATTATTATTATAAATGACATTTGAATACATTTTACAATATATTGGACTGTAAAACGTTTAGTTTATACTATTTCACAATGTTGCTGATTTACTGCAATTTATATCAAATTAATTCAGCCTTGGTGAGCATTAGACACTTCACTCAAAAACATCTGTATGTATTTGTCTCAGATAATTTCTCTATATCATCTTCACAGAGAGCCAAAGAGATCCTAACTGAGAGCAATATTCCCCATGGAAACTGCGTCATCTGTCTCTATGGCTTTAAGGTTTGGTGTTTTAAATGTAATATGCTCTTAGTGTGGTTTGTAGCCTGTTTGTAAAAATGGTCAATATTCTTGTGCTTGTTCCTCTTTTTTTTCTTCAAATCCGTAGGAAGGGGAAGTGTTCACAAAGACCAGCTGCTATCACTATTTTCATTCTCACTGTCTTGGCCGCTACATCACTCACTCTGAGATGGAGCTGAAGGACCGTGAGAGGGAGCTGGAGGAGGATAAAACCAGAGACAGGACCGAAGAAGAGGTGCAGCTTCCTTTCGTTCATTTTCATATGCTTTCCTTACTTCAGGCAAAATGCTTATAATTTGGTATTACAGTGGGGATCAAAAGTTCGGGCACCCCAGGTAAAAAAGTATTAATGTGCATAAAGAAATCAAGGAAAGATGGACAAATTTCCAAAAGGCATCAATTTACAGATTAGACATTCTTATAATATGTAAAAAAAGTAAGATTTTATTTCCATCGTTTACACTTTCAAAATAACAGAAAACAAAAAAGGCGTCTGCAAAAGTTTGGGCACCCTGCAGAGTAAATATCTGAAATTTTATTGAATCCATTGTTCCTTCTACTCGTGAAATGTCCCCTGTGCCACTGGCTGCAATACAACCCCAAACCATGATTGATCCAACCCCATGCTTAACAGTTGGACAGAGGTTCTTTTCATTAAATTCTGTGCCCTTTCTTCTCCTAGCGTACCTTTGCTCATTCCTGCCAAAAAGTTCTATTTTAACCTCATCGGTCCACAAAACTTGTTTCCAAAATGCATCAGACTTGTCTATATGTTCAATTGCCACTTCAAAAGCTGATTTTTGTGGTGAGGACGTAGAAGAGGTTTTCTTCTGATGACTCTTCCATGAAAAAGACCATATTTGTACAAGTATATCTTTATATTGGAATAGTGTACCACAACTCCAGTGTCTGCCAGATATTTCTGGAGGGATTGTGCAGTCAAACGTGGGTTTTGACTTACTTTTCTTACAATCCTGCAAGCTGTTCTGTCTGATCATTTTCTTGGTCTTCCAGATCTTACTTTAACTTCCACTGTTCCTGGCGACTGACATTTCTTAATTACATTCTGAACGGAGGATATTGGCATCTGAAAACGCTTTGCTATCTTCTTATAGCCTTCTCCTGCTTTGTGAGCATCAACTATTTTCAGTTTCAGTTTTCTAGACAACTGCGTAAAAGAACCCATGGTGCTGATTGTTGGGGCAAGAGCAGCTGAGTCTGGGCATTTAAAACTGTTGAGACTGGCATCACCTGGTCTTCAGCAATTCAGACCAATCAATGACACTGTCAGGACTCAGTTTTCCAAAGGGGGCAGTGCATGCTATAAACACTGCAGGGTGCCCAAACAGATGCCTTTTCGGGCGCCTTTTTGGTTTTCTGTTATTTTGAAAGTGAAAATGATGGAAATTAAATTCAAACTTTTTGACATATTATAAGAATGTCTAATCTGTAATTTGCTGCCTTTTGCCTTTTCCATCTTTCCTTGTTTTTTTTTTAATGCACATTAATACAACATTTTACCTGGGGTGCCCAAACTTTCGAACCCCACTTTCATTATTATTACTATATAATTTACATCAGTGTTACTGTGGATGTTTAACTAGTTGCAGTCCATAAAAAGGCAGTGAGGTGAACTTGAATAAAAGCAAGTTTTATGTGTGTTTATTTTCATGTACAGGAGTTAGCTGTTGTTTGCCCGGTGTGTCGAGAGCCTCTCGCCTATGATTTGGATGCCCTCCTTTCCTCTCCAGCTCCAGTTTTCACACAGGTAAGACGCTCTGTATCTTTCTGTGTTAGTAGTTGGGTCAAGCTAAACTGGCCTGACGTTTACAATTGTTAGAAATGTCAAGTGCACAATGTCACCCTTGTGTTCTGTGCCAAGCAGTAGATTTTTTTTTAAACAGTGCATCATTGTCCTGTGTGCAGTCTCTCTTGTTAGCTGACTATGCCAGGATGTCTAGTTGAAAAGCTCAACACCCTCATTCATGCTGACTGGTCACATGCTGTGGACACACATGAACCTTGTGTTTATTATTTCTTCACACACAGCAGGACGATGCAGTTATCGGTGGGGAATTCAAAAAGAAATGGGCAGCACTCCAGAAGGTCCTGGAACGGCAGAAGGAAAAGGGTGGCGTTATTGACCCCGAAGCAGAGTCTAATAGATTCCTCATTCACATAAATGAGGTATATCCTAAATGGAACATGTATTAATTTTTATGATAATTTATTCATTAAAAGGGTCATGAGCTGCCTGTGTTTTTTTATTTTATACTGTTCATTTAGGTCCATTTATAATGTTCATAATCAAGATTTTTACAGCAAAAAACATCAGAATTTCAATCGAATAGCCTTTTTTCTGTGCTGTTTTGACTCCCTCTTCTGAACGCTTTGTTTGTATAAGCGTGGCGAATTGGCTAGTAGTTGTGTTTGACACTGTACATTCATCCTGAATGGATGCTTTTTCTGTTGAAAATACATACATAATCAGTAGATATTAATCAATTAAGAAAGCAATTGTGATCACGTAACAAAAACAACATCGGATTCAATAAAACATGGATACATGCATCTATACATGTCTGTAGGCTAAACAAACAATGTTGGTATTGATCATCTTCTGTAGAGGCGGTGCTTATCCACACTATTACATCATAGAGTGGCACGTTCAGATCGGCTTTACTATAAGCTGTTTTTAGACTGATGAGAATGTTTTGATTCCTGAAACGTACAGAAGGTTTCATAGCACAGTGGCCTCTTATGTGTCAAAAGATCAAGGGAATTTTGATTTATCAGTTTATGACCCCTTTAATATTTATTGACCCAGAACAGGAGTGATGATCGTATTTCGCTTCAGTCTGTGCAGGACATGAGTTCTCAATGTCAGAATGTGAAAAATTACATGTGAATGTGGGATGTGTGTTTTTTTCCTTAGGCTCCAGCTAATGTTTCTGACACTCCTCCAACGGATGCCTCTGGTGCCGAATCTACTCAGTCACTCCCCTCCTCGTCCCAAGATCCCACAGATGCATCCCAAGTCTCTCAAAATCATCACACTACGGGCCAATCACAGCGCCTGTGCGCTCATGAGAGAAGGCAGCAAGGTGACTTCAAGAGAGGTCGTAGAGGAAGAGGAGGAGGTGGAAGAGGGGGATCGGCTCGTCACACAATACCTACAGTTGGGGTAGAACGATTGGGCAGGCTCATGCATTCTTCTGATAAGATTAATCATGTGAACTCAGGCACGTCGAACACCACACCACAGAAAGAACGTACAGAACAAGGACAGGAATGTGAACTCCGTGATAATATAACCCAGCTCAGGCAGCCTTTGACCAAGGAAGAAGAAAAAAATGTTTCTCAAGAGAAGGTTACATCAGAATCCAACTGTGGACAAGATGTGAGCCAACAAAAAGGGTGTATTTCAAAAGATGTGAATCACACAATCTTACAGGAAGGACACCCAGAAAGGGAACATGTGGTTAGAGGATGGAAGCGTGGCGGTCGTGGCTCTGGACGACATCATGGACACTGGCAGGAGAGGAACGTCAAGGGACCCAGTCACTGGGATACTTCTGGAAGCGTTGGATACCGTGGAGGAGGACACAGAGCCAGAGAGGGAGGGGCTGGGCATCATCACAGAGGGGGCGGAGCTCATAGAGGTGGTGGGAGGGGTTTGCATCAGAGAGTGGAAAAAGAATTTAGGAAAGAGGGAGTACTCTGACAATGGGAGAGGGGAGGTGCAGGCAGAGGAACAAGCGTACCTCCCAGTTTCACCAGCTGTAACATCATTATGTCAGTGTCTATAATAAAATTCTCCCCAAGCAGTGAATTGCCCTTGTTTTTCCTTCCTCTCTTTGGTTCGCCATTGTTGTTAATGAAAAAGAAAGAGTAGACATTGCAATTAGGAAGGAGTCGAACCCCTAAGGAAGTTATGATAATGTCACCAATCCATAAATCAGAACTCTGTAAAAAGTTTGTTCTTTCTGTTGCATATTAAAAAAGATGAAACGGTTAAATGAACAGGATAAATGTATGGAATATAAATATAACAAATGTAATGTTTTCACACACACACGAGGATCATATAAATAATTAAAAATGTTAACACACCTATCAAAATCTATGCATACTGTGTTTGTTTTTTGTTAAAATAAGTGAAGTGAAACAAAACAGTAGCGCTGCTACACAAAACAGACTAGGACTGGACTCGTAGTTCTGCGCCTGCGCGAGTGAACGCGGCGTGCGCAATGTTTTCAAACTGACAAAGATGTCTGGCGCAGCGATGTCGATGTCCAATAATCGCCACCCAAACATCAACAATTCATACGATAACTGCGGTTCAGAAGAGCGAATGGATGTGGAAATAGACGCTGGTCACGCTGGAACCGACCGAGGAAGCTTAGAGACGGGAACGAGAGCGACATGTTCCTCAAACGGCAGCGGCGGGGAAGAGGATGAGGTGGAGGCCGCTGATCGAGAACTAGAAGCCGCGGGCTCGAGTACTCCGCCTTCCGGGGATGGAGTGTCGCTCGGCGGCGGCAGAGAGCAGGAGGTGTCAGTAGAGATCGGGGAGACTTATCTGTGTCAGCGTGCGGACAAAACATGGCGTAAGCTCAAAAGCGAGAAAGCTTATAATGATATTATTTCAGAAATACTTAATTTGCCATTTGTGGTTCTGTGTTACCTATGTATCATTTATTCATTATTATTATGAAAACAATGCCGATTGAGAAATGCATAAATGACAGTGCATGCAAACCCAAAATGTGAATGCACATGCTCTTTATTTATTTATTTGTTTGTTTTCTGCTTTTCTTTCAGATTCAGCAGAGGTTATTCAGTCCAGGCTGAATGAACAGGAAGGCAGAGAAGAGTTTTATGTCCACTATGTTGGATGTGAGTGGAACCGTGTGACCATTCGTAGCTGACACAAACACATTACAGGTTTGTTTAATACTGATTCACTGAGAACAAGCACTCTTTTGTCATTTGCAGTTAACAGACGTTTAGACGAGTGGGTTGGGAAGGCTCGTTTGGCACTGACAAAGACTGTGAAAGATGCAGTGAGAAAGAGTGTGGAGGAAGGTGGTGGTGGTGAACTTGTGGACCAGCCAGAGAGGAAGATCACCCGAAACCAGAAGCGTAAACATGACGAGATCAACCATGTTCAGAAGGTATTTCTGTTATCACGTTTCCGCACATCTAAATGAGTGTTGACCATCTTGGTCTGAAAGCAACATGTGTAATTATTTGACTACATCTTTTAGACTTATGCAGAGATGGACCCCACCACAGCAGCCCTGGAGAAAGAGCATGAGGCGGTAAGAGGGGTCAACATTTGCATAACACTCTGAGGGGAAAAAAAATGTGCTTTGCGTTATCACAGTGCTCATAGGGTTTTACATCAATGACAGTAACAAACCATGTCTTTCTGTTTCTCATCAAAATGCTGCTTTTATTTTCAGATCACAAAAGTTAAATATGTGGACAAGATCCAGATAGGAAACTTTGAGATTGATGCATGGTACTTCTCTCCGTTCCCTGAGGACTATGGAAAACAGCCTAAGCTTTGGATCTGTGAATACTGCCTGAAGTATATGAAGTATGAGAAGACTTTCAGATACCACCTGGTCAGTTCACACAATGGTTTTGTTGGTGATTCACACAGTAACCTCTGTTATTAAACCATAGGGGGTGCTATACATCTGTGCTAATGAATTGAATGGCTTGGAATAGAGTGCAGCAGTTATGAGGTATTATTGTAGGCAAACAAACTGAGTTTGTGGCACCTCTTAAAATCTTGAAAAGTGTTAGTTAAGATGGTTTGCAGAATTGTGATTATGGACGCAAGAAAACTGCAAAAGCAGACTAGTGAGTAGATGAGTTTTCCTGTTTAGCATGATTTAATTTTCCTCATTAATGTCCCCAACAACCTCTGTAGGTACTAATTAGTGGCCTCCTTTTTTAGGACCAGTAAAAGCTTAAAAAAATCATGAATGGTGTATAGATTTTTTTTTCTGGCTTTCCAGAGTAAGGTTAATGTTCTTGTTGAATTTATACCGTCTTTTGTTTTCCTGTTTCTTTGTTCCTCAATGTCTCCTGTTTCAGTCGCAATGTCAGTGGCGTCAGCCTCCAGGCAAAGAAATTTATCGAAGAAACAATATCTCGGTATACGAGGTTGATGGGAAGGATCATAAGGTAAGCCAGATCGTACCTACCATTAAAAATGAAGTGTAGAAACAAATAATTTTGTGACAGATTTCAAATCCCTACGCGGGTGTAATATTTCCCAACAGTTTGTTGTTCTCACTGTCTTTCTCTCTGTAGATCTACTGTCAGAACTTGTGTCTCCTGGCAAAGCTCTTTCTGGATCACAAAACACTTTACTTTGATGTAGAGCCATTCATCTTCTACATCCTCACTGAAGTCAACAAGCAGGGAGCACATATTGTGGGTTACTTCTCTAAGGTAAAGTGTTTCTTTTGGTTTGTTTTTGCAGCGCATCTGTTCATTTGTATCTCGATTAACAATGTATTTTTGATGAGTAGGAGAAAGAGTCTCCAGATGGGAACAATGTCGCTTGTATTCTCACGCTTCCTCCGTACCAGAGAAGAGGATATGGAAAATTTCTAATTGCATTCAGTAGGTTTCACTCCTGGTTCACCTCTCAGCAGATGTTCCCTTCCGATATAAGCATATACACTGATGACTCGTGTCATATTCTTCTCAGGTTACGAGTTATCTAAGCTGGAGAGTACGGTGGGGTCTCCAGAGAAGCCCCTGTCAGACTTGGGGAAGTTGAGCTACAGGAGTTACTGGTCTTGGGTACTACTAGAGATTCTGCGAGACTTCAGAGGGACCCTGTCCATCAAAGATCTCAGGTACACATCCAGGCACAAACACAAGAATAAACCTGCACGCAAACAAACGCATAAGGCTGCATGCAGATGAAGAGATCTAACAAAGTTATAATGTCTACACCCGCAGTCAGATGACAAGCATTACTCAAAGTGACATCATCAGCACACTACAGTCTCTGAACATGGTCAAGTACTGGAAGGGTCAACATGTCATCTGTGTCACACCGAAACTTGTAGAGGAACATCTCAAAAGTGCCCAGTACAAGAAACCACCAATAACAGGTAACGTATCTGCCCCTTGTTCTATTCTTTGATCAGTATATGTGTGTTATCATGCATTCAAACATTTACATTTTGTTTCTACAGTGGACACGCATTGTTTGAAATGGGCGCCTCCCAAACACAAGCAGGCCAAGTTCTCTAAAAAGTAAACATCGCCGAAATGAAGAGAGTGAAACTGCCCCTTCACCCAAGATGTCATGTAGAAAGGACTAATATTGTACATTTGCATAATGAGTCTGTTATTTTTTTTTAAATAAATGAATATTAATATTCATGTCATTGCTTGGGAGTCCTCTTTTTTTCCTTTTTTTTTTTTTTTTGTGCAGCATGGTATTTCAGTTCTGTGAGGTCCACTTCATGTTCACTTTACTTTCGGAAGAAGAAAGTTGTAAAGTCAAGCTACATTATGCTGAATTATTCATTTGTCAGTATAGAATTACTGTTTCACATGAAGCACCTGTCTGGCTTTTAGGTGAAAGTTGATCCCTACATACACTGTACTGAGAATACAGGTTGTATTTATGAATATATATGTGTATATATATATAATATGTGCAGTAGTCAACATTCGAAGTGGATCAAAACGTTTCATCAAATTGTCCTAAAACCAACACAATACCCGTTCTTGTCTGAGGACAATTCTGAAGAACTTTTTATGATACACTTCAAATGTTAACTATGTTATATATATATATATATAGGTCAAATGACGTGCCCTTCAGCTTAAGGAACAATAACTTGTTATAGCCTAGTTGTAGTCATTATACTTGGATTTTAACACCACTGATAATGAACCTTATACCTATACCTTATACCTTATAACCTTATCTTATTAATGGCAAATTATTTAATGAAGCATTATTATTATTTTGATTATTTATTCATTCGGCTAAAATAATATATTACGTGTTCCAGATCGTGTTTTTGGCAGACTTCTTTAAACAGCGTAAGATAAGCGACGACAAAATACTATTGTGTGGCTTGAGAAAGGATTACTCAAATTATTCAGATTATTATTAGCAAAGATAATATCAATCTAACCGAGTGACACGCAGGCCTAGGCCAGTAATTCTGCTCTCTTCCTCTCACTGCGAGTCTTCTTTCTGCCGAGAACAACGGCCTCATTATTTGGGAGGAGATGGAGCCGGCGCGCTGTGATTGGACGCTGGCAGCAGGTAGAGACGCACAGGTACTTTCACGCGGTCTCTGCCAAGTGAAGATTCCTGCGTCTTCACTCGCTGCTCTTTTCTTACTTCTCGATCGCATCACCCCCTTTGTCTTCGGCTCTCAGTAAATGTAAATGATTGTCGGAAAGATGCGAATATGTTTCGTTGGCAGACCGAGGCATCATAAATCTGTAACTCGGCGCGACTAGAATCCTCGGATGTTCGAGGACGTTTTCTTGGGCTTTAGAAAATAAACGTTTTGGTTGATTAACATTTTTATTGTTTGAATGTGACTCTGGATTTTTTTTTTTTTTTTTGGATACTGGACATCTGACAATAAACGTAAGTTTTTAGACCTGATTGTTGATACCAATTTTGATTGTTCTTTGTTGAATTAGTCCAATAAAGGTCACAAGGGCAAATTATAGTTATTATAATATTAATTAGGCTAACGTGATTGTTTACAGAAACTTGTCCAGCTGAACAGAATGACTGATTCATGGCTACAGCTCCTTGTCTTCATGTTAACAGGCAAGTCTTACAGGGTGTAGTAAAGGTCTATTACTATTACTTGATTCAATGCATTCATTAAATTCATAATTTGTCTTTCTGTATCTTAAGGTCTGTCAACATGTATGGCACAAGGTAATTATTTCACACTTTATGCGTCAGTGATAGATTAAGATATCAGAGATGAATAAATCATGTTCTTAGGAATGTAATCTTTGTACTCAAATGGTTTTAATTAGAGTTCTTTCAAATAATGATTTAAGAAATGTATTGAAGAACATATAAATGAAGTTCTAAAAATATTCTTTAAAATTTCTTTAATTTATTTCAATAGCAAAAATCTTTTCAAGGTAGAAAAATAGTAAAGGCTACTTGACATTACAAGAGCATTACATTACTTTCTATGAATAAAATATTACAAATGTATGTAATGTCATGATTGTTTATATATTGGTCCTTCTAGTGTATATTTTACCGTTTAATCACAATTTATCACGTCACATGTCACTTAAAAAACAAATCCAGAATGATTTGCATTATATTCAAGGTTTCACATTTGATCAGTTTATGCTTTCTTTGAAAATTGATGCATAATTTACATATCCAAAGAACTACATCCAAATGACAAAGTTAGAACTTGTTTATCACAGTAAAAAAAAACCAGGCAAGTTTTTTTTTAGACGTTCATTAAAAGAAAAAAAAAATCCACATCACATCGTTGACCTTTATAAACTTTCTCCTTCTTCTCTTCAAGTTTGTAACCTTACCCACAACAGTTTTCACTCACGCCTTATGCTCCTGTTTGTGTTGCTCCCATTAATACATTGAGAAGATGTAATGATACTCTAGAGATGCTGTAGGGCAGGTGTGATCTTGTAAGAAAATCTCTACTGTGTATGTGTGCTAAATCTCCTCTGACCTGTTCTCGTAAGTGTGCGGCAGGCCTCCGCTAGGGAAACGCATCGTGGGAGGAGCTGAAGCATCAGCAGGGGCATGGCCATGGCAAGTGGACATTCAGTTGGTATCCAAAGGCCATGTTTGTGGTGGATCCATAATTGCAAAAAATTGGGTCCTCTCTGCTGCTCACTGCTTTCCTAAGTAAGTATCATCACATCATCAATGACAGTGTAGATAATAGAGAAGTTAATGTTCTCTATCTTCTTCCCTCAGCCCCTCAGAAGTGTCATTGTATCGCCTGCACATGGGACGCCATCTGCTCAATGGCTATAACCAGTTTGAGATGGTCAGTCAGGTGCAGCGCGTGGTCATTCCAGAAGGATACTCAACACCTCAGGAGGGCAGAGATGTAGCTTTAGTGCAGCTGCGCTCTCCGGTCACCTGGTCAGACAGGATCCAGCCTGTGTGTCTGCCATATGCTGGATTCCAGTTCAACAGTGATGCCTTATGCTACGTCACGGGCTGGGGACACACTCAGGAGGGAGGTAAGTGCATCATAAAGGAAATACAGGGGAAACTAACAGAAGTCATACCAAAATTTTGGTGCGTGTGGAGCTTTTTCTTTGAAGGGAAAGCTGGATTTCACTTGACTTCATTTCTGTGGTGCTAGGAGGAGGAGAAATAGTTCAAAAGCAAGATCACAAAAAACACATTTTTTTTTTTTTTTATAGATTTTTGTTTTCTACTTGTATAATAGTAGGTTCCAAATCTGGTAAATATCTTGACCAAAACTGACCAAAAAAATAACACTATGAAAAGCAAACTAATCAGCAACAAACAACAAAAACAATAATATTTCTCTGCTCTTACTAAAAAGTTAAATAATTTACTAAATAATTTGTACTTTTTTTTAATAAAATGTAAATATTATACACAGTATTGTAACACATTTCTGTGTCTCCTCCCCCTAGCTCTAAGAGTAGATCATGTTGTTGGCAACACCAAAATCATGGGTTCAGTCTCCAGCTCACGGAGCAGGCATGAGCTGATAAAAATGCATCATGCCTTCAGTACAGAGCAAGTTTCTTCTGCTGCCATATGTATACATGTCATCCTCAGAAGGTAGTTGAGAAACTGACATTATAGAATAAAAAAGTTTCTATTTAAGGTCTGTACAGCTGCCTTCAAGGATTGGCAGGTCAAATTGACCATCACACTTCTGCAGGCATGTTCATGACCACGAACGAGAAATAGGAGACGCAGAATTTCGAGGAAAACTTAGTTAATCCAGTATTCAGAGCATTTAGAAGATTTATTCATTTATGCAAATTGTCTATTGCTGCTGCATGGAAAAGATAACAATTATTTGACATGGAAAGGACAGATATATATAAGATAAGACTGGTTTGTGTCAGAAACAAATACATAATATAGCAATATGATACAGTAGCTTATGAAAGATCTGTTCCCTATTTTATGTTAGGTTAACAGTGTTTTTGGACATTAGGTAATCATTTGCATTTTGTATTTCACCTTCGCTGTTTTTCTTTTAAATAGTTTCCCTCACTGGGGACGGAGCGCTACAGGAAGTGCAGGTGCCCATTATCAACCAGTCCTCCTGCCAGTCAATGTATCAGATCTTGTCATCTGATTTAGTAACAGTCAACATCCTATCAGACATGATCTGTGCTGGATACATGGAGGGAGGCAAGGATTCCTGTCAGGTGTGTGACACTAGAACACAGCCATTGTACTGATTCATCCCACTGTGTACAAAACCTATTTGTCTCTTACAGGGGGACTCTGGAGGGCCTCTGGTTTGTCCTGGTAATGGGACTTGGATTCAAGCAGGAGTCGTAAGTTTTGGACTTGGGTGTGCTCAGAAGAACCGGCCAGGTATCTATTCCAAAGTCTCAAGCTTCGCGAGCCTCATCCACACCACAGTACCAGAAGCGCACTTTTTCGGTCACGCTCAGAGGAGTGAAAGTCAAACACTTCTGATTCTAGGTCTTTCTTTTGCATTGGTACTTGTGTGGAGATAGTATATTAATTAAGCATATGCAATATGCAGGTGAAACCCAAGGTCAAGTTTTGAAACACCATGCACAAATCTGTTTGTGTGGCATTGATTTGCCATATTTTGAATGCTGTGCAAAGCTTCAGAGGTATTACAACTTGTTTTTTGTTTTTTTTTCTGATGTAATACAGTATGTGTTATGGAGAGATCTGGTCATCTGATTCTTCCTAAGCACGGCTCCAGTAGTTTTATATACTGTTGTTACTGTGGATTTGTTTTATGCTGTTTCAGTAATGTCACCAAGACCTCAGAACACTGTAAAATGCCAATTTCCTTTTCAACTGGATAAATACAATATTGTGTATTTCTTATATTGATTATTTGTAATGAAAAATCAAATGATTTGACTGCATAAGGCATAATATTGCACATTTCAGCTTTGTGTGATCCACAGCATTGCACAGTATTGCAACTTCTTTAATAATTTTAGGATTTATATTAAATTAGGATGCCACCTGTGTTTTCCTTTTTACTATGTTTTTATTTATGTTTATAATTTTTTAGGATGCAGAGTTATAGCCATTTCAAAGCACTTTTATATTTTTCTTCCTCTTTTGCTTATTTTTAAATACATCATATACAGTGGGGGATTCCTAAAAATGCCTAAAAATTTCCCTGGTATATTAATTTCTACTTATTTCTAAGTATTTATTATATACTTATTATGGTAATTAAAAGGGCTGGCCTTGAGGTAATCAATGATGTGCAGGGTTTTTTTAATCAAATGACATTTGAATGTTTCTCCTAAACACCCTTGCATGGAGGACATCTGTGTTGAAGTGCTCCAGAAACTGCTCTGTTAACCTAATTTCTGAACATCTCTTCTCAAGAAAGTAAATTACACATTTGTTTTCACAAATCAACATTGTTTAAAACAGTTTTACTATAAATTGAGAACAATCAGATGAATTGACAATGAGTTTCCCATCAGTATTTTTATATCAATAATATGATTAGAGTTCTTTTAAGTGTTTATTGAATTATAGTTGTATTTTATGTATGTGTGTAGCAGATTTTGGTGGAAATTAAAATTGGATGCATCAATTTCTAAAAGAAATGTGCATTTCAAATAAAAAAAAAATTATTTTGCTGCTTCTTTTTTTTGCCATTTTCCAAGTTGGTACACTATTACCATATGGCAACGTTTTCATAAATCCCCACTCAACCCCCCCCAAAAATGTGAAATGTGTTTTGATTTCTACAATTAAAGCTATCTTATGTAACTTAATGTAAAAAAAATATGTCATGGTTAGAACATAATGCATACCATAGAGGGTTAATTTCTCTATATATTCACCTTAAGTCTGGCATGGATTTCAAATGGTTTTAAATGTGTAATTGCACGTGTTTACTATATAATGCTAGTAGTTTAATTTTGTAAACATCCAAAAGCTGAATGGGTGACAGTGTGACATCACCGGTGCCGCCTACAGGCTCAAACCAACACAACAGCGTCAGCCTCGGCGCAGTTGCGCAGTTAATATCGGTAACCGAAGGTGACAGTGCAACACTGCTCAAACTGGTCTTGTGCATTCGCATCTGAAACGACTTCGAGCGCGATTATGGCGTCTAATGGTAAGGTTATTCAGTGCAATATGATTTTGCGTTTTATTATAGTCTCATCACATTGCCTAAACGCAGCATCTGATGCAAAGCGTAACGTTACCTCGCAGTTTCCTGCAAATCTTCTTCTTGGGTCATTCGCGCGTGGCGAGGACATTCATTGATGATATTTACGTGTCACAGAAGCGATCGGCGTGTTTGATGCATTTTTGGTTTAATTGTGAAAATGAAGAACATGTCGGCATCCGCCATTTTGTTTTTGCAGCGCTTTCAATTGTAACTGGCTTGTTCTACTGACCTATATTTGCATTGAGCTCACTATATATCGATTTAAATTCAGTTGTAATAATGTAAAAAATGATTAATTAGGCATGTCTGGCGTCCTCGACACCCCAAAACCTTACACTAGACACAACAAAACCGCAACGCTCCCATTAAGTTAACGTTACCATTAATAAATAATGTGAGTGTGGCGGATATTTTTTAAGAAACGGGAGCTTGTTTATATGCATTAAGGGAGTAGTTCATCAAAAAAATAACTGTTACCAATAACCAAAAAATAATAATTTCTTTACCGTTTTTTTTATTGTGAACTATAATCTTTCAAAGGTCAACATAGACCTTTTTTAAGTCTTGCAAATGCTTGTAACGTTAAATGACCAAAAACGGCCACCATCTATAATGAACATTGTCTTTTCCCTTTAGAGTATGCCCAAACCTCAGGCCATGGGTAAGTTTACAGCATCCTTCCCAAAGTGTTATCACAATATTGAACGATTGCTCACGTTTATGGTTAAAATAATCAATTCATTGTGTTGTGCCCAGTTATGGTAGTTATGGAGGACAGTCCAACCAGAGCTACAGTCAACCCTCCGGCCAGAATTACAGCCAGCAGAGCTATGGAGGATACAACCAAAACTCAGAGAGCAGCTCTCCCTATAGTCAGAGTGGATACAGTTCCAGCTATGGACAGTCCCAATCAGGTCCAACTCCTCCAATTAATCTGAAAATGTTGTGAATAGGCAATCTTTTATCTTATCTAAATCCTTGTGATTTTATAGGAGGATATGGGTCTCAGCCCCCCTCGCAGGGCTATAATCAGTCCAGTCAGTCATACAGCTCTGGAGGTTACAGTAGCAGCAGCAACCAGCCTCCACCAGCTCAAAGTGGAGGCTACAACCAGCAATCCTCTTATTCCAGCTATAACCAGCATCAGTCTGCTCCTCCATCTGCCTCTAGGTGAGATTTCAGCTGGATGTCAATGTGTCTAAAGCTAGTGTTAAAGATAATACTTGTGCTCAATGTTTTTTTTAAGTGAACAGAATGTGATGATATCGAGTAGAATATGTTAAACCCATTTTGTGTTTCAGCAACTACAGCAGCAGCCCACCGTCATCTGGCTATGGCCAGCAGCAGCAGCAGCAGGGTGGGGGTGCATATGGTAGCACTGGGGGTCAGTCTGGAGGATATGGGGGCAGTGGAGGACAGAGCAGTGGATATGGGGGTAGCTCGGGACAACACCAGTCCTCTCAGCATGGAGGAGGGCCTTACAACCAATCTCCCAACTACAGCTCTCCTCCACCTCAAAACTACGGCCAACAAAATCAATACGGACAGGGAGGTGAGCCTGAGAGAATGGAACTGTTCGGTTTGTAGTTTAAAACTTTAGATTAGAATTGGCATTTTTCTTTTTTAGAAAGTTAAGCAGCTCATCTTGAAAGGAGACATGATGTAGTTCAATCTCATTGTGTTGTATATCTATTCTAGGCTACGGCCAGGATGCCCCGCCGATGAGTGGTGGGGGTGGAGGTGGTTATGGTGGCCAGGATGGTGGATACAGCCAGGATGGCAGAGGTGGACGGGGTCGTGGAGGTGGTTTTGGAGGTCGAGGAGCGGGTGGGTTTGACAGAGGTGGTCGTGGAGGACCCCGTGGCAGAGGAGGAATGGGGTAAGCAAATATTCACACCACGCACTTTTCCTGTCACCTTCACCACATAAAGTCCACCTGTATGCATCTGCGTTTCATGTAGGGGAAAAAAACAACAGGTAAAAGGTTAAAATAGAGCCAAAGGTGTTACACCACATCATCTGGCTGGGCTGAAAGTAAATGGTGGCCTAGGCCTTGATTAACTACAGCTAAAACGTGGTGTAAAGTTATGGTCTACATAAATTAACTTGGAGTAAAACTCAAAATGCCTCCAATTGTGAGCCAGAATGGTCTGGTGTGTAAATTATTGGTGATTCTCACATTCACGTATTTACCTAAAAGGATGCATGTTACGTCGGTGCCGGTGTGCTCCGTATGTCCATGTCTTCACAAGATGGAACCAGTCAACGGTTCACATAAAATTATACAAAATCGAAAGTTGCAATAAATGACCAGGTCTTTAGTTCACTGTTGACTTATCGATGGTAAAAAAAAAAAAAACCAAATGAGCTAGGGGTTTGGATGTGACCTGTCCTGAGACAATAAGTTGATCGTTTTACTACTAGTGTGTGGGAGAGCATCACATCACATGTTTACCTTCACACGTCTACATTGCACATTGTGACTAGGAGTTTAATAATGTTATAATTTTATTATATTTTTGTAGGTTTTATTTTGTTTATATATAGTGTGATATTTAGTTTTCACTGATTTCTTATCAGTAATGCTTTTGTTTTAGTTAAAGTACTTAGAAGTAGGACTACTGATAGTGGCGTTCAGGTCACAATGTTAATATGTTCTGATACAGTGTGCCAAAGTTAACACGCAGAGTATTGTGAACGACTGTATTGATATAGCTTTCCAAGAATAAAAATTCTCAAGTACCGTTTGTGTTTTTGGCTTATCTGTGTAGATTGATTCGGTATGATGTTTAATGGGGAAAAAACCCTTTTCAAATCACTACTTGAATATGAGGACATGGGTGCTAAAACGCTTACTTGTTTCTGCTTTTGCTGCATTTTTCCTCCAGAGGCCAAAACCAAAATATTGGCACGTCTACAAGTATCAAGTACATACAGTCTTTCACAAACACCCCGAAAATGTAGTAATGGTAAGGTTAAGATAACTATTTGAACTGGCAGATTATAAATCCCATCTGGCTGTGATCCCACATCCTGGTCCGCACCTTAAGGTGCTGTCATGTAGAAACACCTGTTCTCTAAATCTCCATCCTCTCCTACAGGATTATTGTGTATTGCAATGCTTTAATGAATCTTCAAATCTCCTCCTAGGCTGTTTTCTTCAAGGTTCAGCGATTTAGGCTTATCCTTTTGAAGAAGATAAAACAGAAACACAGGCTCTAGAAAACTGGGAATTGGGAAAGATTAGTCGAGAATAAATTAGGCATGTGTGACTGTCAATTGTTAAAATAAAAAAAAAAACCATACAGGCAAGAGAAAAAAAGGTTTTGGATTAGGGTATGTTTAAAGATCCTTTCAAGGGATCCTAAAACCGTATGGAACAGTTGGATTCGTCCAAAAGGGGGGAGAGCGGTCACATCAGTCATGTCTCTATTAATTTAAATGCAAAACTGAATGCAGTGTGTGCAGTTTCTGTCCAAAGTAACAGAACATGGATAATGTTTGGGTGAAGGTCCTGGGCTAAAGATCTAATAAAAGAAAATAATTATTTGGTGAAAGGAAGTGATTGAGTTCACAGATGCACTGCAAATCTGTACGGTTAAAAAAAACAAGGTAATTCTTTTGAGCAAAATAGGCCAAATGGTTATGATATAGGGGCCCGCATGACGTTGGGAAGGAAATATCAAGAGGGTTTCCCAGAGGCCCTATGGGTTATGAGGAAAGGTGAACCTAGTGAGAGGGGGCAGCAGGGATAGGGGGCAATGGGGATCTTGTAGAAAAGATGATGGAGATGGGTGGGGCCTTTCCAGCCTCGAGTGAAATGGGGCACTACCCTCATCAACCTTCAATTCGTCTCGCTTCTCTCTCCTTCTCCGTCAGAATGGGTGATCGTGGAGGATTCAATAAGTTTGGTGGTAAGTGACAAACTCTTTAAACAAGGAAATTAAGGGGTTTAAAGAGAGCCTGGTCAAAGAGGGGAGGAGTGGGTGTCTGGTGGTCACGGACAAAATAATATACTGAAACAACTGGTGTGTGTGTGTGTGTGTGGTAAACAACTACACTTTAATAGATGTAGCAACCGCATGATCATTATGAATAGAATACAAACCCATTTGAAAAAATAAAAAAATCTTAAGGATATTTGATCTAAAAATGTGAAGTTCTGTAATGTACTCAACCTCATGTTGTTTCAAGACTAAACAGCGTTTTCTTCTGTGGAACATAACAGAAGATATTAGAGATTTGTAATTATGGGGTGAATTATTTCTATTATTTCTCTTTCTTTTGTTAAAGTCGTTACACACTTGAGGAAATATTCTCAATATAAGGAATATAAGAGTCGTGTATGAGAAGCTACTGATCAAACTCTGACACATGCAACAAAATGGTTGACCCATGATAGTTTTGGTGACTCCAAATGAATTGTTGTGGTTTTATTTTTTATTTATGAATTATTTTTGCTTGCACCTACTGTGGCAGTATTGTTTTGTGGTCGTTGGACAGTACACAAACATACCTTTATCAGCTTGACTGTCTTTACAGTGCATGCAGTGCCTCCAGAAGTCAGAAGGAGAATATTGGATATTAAAAAGCAATAAATGGATTTTGAATGAGAAATACCTGTTCCCTTTACTGATTTTTATTTTTCGGGACCAATTTAATTTTTCAACAATCACACACAAAAAAAAATCTGATACAGTTTTTTTTGTTTAATTTTGATGCTCACTTTTTGTTGCACCAGATTGTGCACTTTTTAAAACGTGGATTCAGGTGGCACCAACTGGATTCTAGGGGTGGTTCAAATCCATTTGTGTCAGTTGGTTTTAGGTGGTTGTACTTGTCTGAAAAAGGTCATGACGTAATAATTAAACAGAAACAAGTGAATGATCTAAAACAACAGGAATGGAGACCTGGAAATAGAAGGGCTCAATGTGACAAAGCATGTTCACAATATAACCGTTGAAACGTGTAACATGTTCATAATTGTTTGAACAACATGCTTGTGTTCTCCACATGGCTTCTAACTGGTAACTATGTCGATTGGCAACTAAAGCCATAACAAGGTGTTGAAACGTATCTGGTTAGCTCAAATACAGTTTGAAATGCAACCAGATCAAGTGAAAATTGTCATGGGTTTCTTATGGAAAAAATATTTGCTGAAGACGGTGGATTGTACGGTGAACTTCAAGGTGATTTCAAAGCTTGCTACACTTTGGGGTTATCTGGCTGTCTAATACAGTGAGTCATGGTCATATTTCCTAATACTGAAAGTACAACTCTTGGGTTTTAGTTTTGTTTTTTTGGATATCTTTAGATTGGTAAAATGTGTTAGATGGTGGTTCATCGTTCCTCATTGTAATTTTCTTAAAATGTCAGTGGTGTTGGTAACTACGTTAATGGTTTGCCAAATTACTTGCAGTTGTATAAATGTTGCTTTACCTCGGAAAATCTAATGTCTTGATGTACTCGGAGCAAAAGCACTGACACAACCCAGTGTCTGACTTTGGAAATCTGCTTTTGTGGGGTTGGAGAATAAGAGTCTTATCACATGGCCAATACACATTTGGTCATTGATGGAATGTATCCAAATGTCGCATATTACGGTGGTGCGCAGCGCTGATGATGCAGTTACTCCTCAATTAAAAAAAAAAAACCAATAAGAATATAGGTTGGAAAGTGGTATACAGTGGTATTTTAAGGTGGAATATGAAAATGTGCATATGTTGACCAAACACATACAACTAATAAAGATGACAAGAAACCAACAACAACATCAAGACCCAATAGCTGCTCTCTGCAAAAATGACTGTAAAAGCATGATCACCGGGGTTTGAACTAGATGGTTAGTGCATGGTTTGCCACTTTCCACTGTGAGAGAAAAAGCCACTACATGGAGATGTCTATGTATTTCGGATTGCCTTTGAGTACTAATCAAGCTACGACTATCGGTATGGATGAAAAGAGTCTCTCACTTGACACCTCAGACTTGTTCAAATGTTGGCCCGTTTTCATCAGTTTTGAAAGTGTCTAGTGGTGGTTGGTGCTTGTGGTGTTCCTCTCTCAAATTTTCAGCTACAGATTTGCATCAGGTCCTGTATTTGTACTTGGAGCATACATTATATATAATTGATGGTACAAAAGTATATGATCCCCAAAATGATTAAACATCAGTAATGTAAGTGTGCGTAAGTAGTGTGTTTGTGTACATATGTAATATTAATGACCTTCCTTTCACTTCAAGGGCCCAGGGATCATGGAGCTGGTGGGCCCAATAGTAAGTCAAAAACATAATTATAATTATACATTATTTGCATTATTCGACAATTTTCCAGCCCGATTATAAATTTCTGGGGGGGGGGGTTTTGTCTTTTTTTTTTTAACAGTGCAGGAGCAGGATAACTCGGACAACAACACCATCTTTGTGCAAGGTCTTGGAGACAGCTATAGTGTGGAGTCAGTAGCAGATTTCTTCAAACAGATCGGCATCATCAAGGTGGAAGAGCAGGAAAAACTTCTGCTTTGCAGCAGCTATCTTAGCACAGTTCTCCTGGTCTTAATATCAATTTCTTTTCTCACACAGGTCAATAAGAAAACAGGATTACCCATGATAAATCTCTACACAGACCGAGAGACAGGGAAGCTTAAAGGGGAGGCTACTGTTTCCTTTGATGACCCTCCTTCAGCAAAAGCAGCCATTGATTGGTTTGATGGTATGTAGATCACACAAGTGCCTTTTCCCTAGAGTCTGACCAGACCAGAGTCTGTTTTTTTCCTGGACATCTAAGTCGTATATCTTTCCTCCTCAGGTAAGGAATTTAATGGAAATCCTATCAAGGTGTCCTTCGCTACTCGCAGAGCTGAGTTTGGCCGAGGTGGTGGCGGCATGAGAGGTGGTCGTGGTCGAGGAGGTAAGATTTTGACTCGCTGTAAATTTATTTTTTATTTTTTTTTTACCTCATCTCCCTTTTTTCTTTTCGTTTTTTTTTTTTTTCCCCTGAAATGGTTTTCTTCTCCTGTAGGGCCAATGAGCCGTGGGGGATTTGGAGGTGGAAGAGGTGGTGGTGGTGGTGGTGGTGGTGGTGGTTTCCCAGGCAACAATGGCAGTGGAGGCGGTGGCGGAGGCCAGCAAAGAGCAGGAGACTGGAAATGTTCAAACCCGTAGGTGTTGGTTTGTAAACTCTTGAGAAGTAAATTGGGTAAAGTATTAAATACTACAGCAAATCTCAACCGCAACACAGGCTTTAACATTGTGTGTTATTGTTGTTTTTCTCTTGTGTGTGGGCAGAACTTGTGGTAATTTGAACTTCTCATGGCGAAATGAGTGTAATCAGTGCAAAGCTCCCAAACCGGAGGAAAGTGGGGGAGGAACGTCACCGATGGGAGGTAAAGAGAAACATCTCTGAGCAAGATGCTGCAGTCATATGTTACTGAGTGAACTCAGTGAATTGCTGCTTAAATGTATCTGGTTCTGTAGGAGGGTTTGGTGGAGACCGGGGCAGAGGCGGTTTTGATCGAGGTGGCTTCCGTGGACGTGGTGGAGATCGAGGGGGCTTCAGAGGAGGGAGGGGAGGTGACCGGGGAGGATTTGGACCCGGCAAGATGGACTCAAGGTAAAATTACTGATAATTTATGCTCTGCACAGAATTTCAGTGTACAATAATCACTAGTGAAACATGTATTGGATTGCCTGTGCTTTGTGTCTTTCAGGGGAGACCACAGGCATGACCGCAGAGACCGGCCTTACTAATGGAAAAACCCTCTTCTGTCCAAATAAGACTTTAAATCGATGTGGGACCAGTATTCACTCCACTTCAACATGTATTACCTGGTTGCTCATGTTTCGTGTTTGTATGTTTTCAAAAATGTTTCTGTTTTAGTTCTGGTAATATTATTTTCTATATATTCTGATATTCTTATTCATGAACTTTGTGTTTTTCCTCTGAATTTGTTGGTGTTTAGGTCACACATATTTGTGCAATTTATTAAATTTACTTTTTTTTTTTTTTTTTTTTTTTTTTTTTAAACTGTGGTTTACAATTAAAAATGTTTGAAAATAGCAAACTTGTGATGTGGCATTATTTTTACTTTTTTATCCACACTTCCAAGCCCTTTGCATTTGTCGATTTCATTGATTTGCAAAAGTAGTAAATGATTTATCTAAATAAGTGATATTTTTTGAATATGCTTTTATGAGTCAAGTAAAAGAAGCAAACTTTTTATTACATTTCATTTCTTTAAAATAAACATTACCTAAATTAACTGACCCTGCTCA
Organism: Enteromius unitaeniatus; assembly: GCA_032359435.1. Lineage (NCBI taxonomy): Eukaryota > Metazoa > Chordata > Actinopteri > Cypriniformes > Cyprinidae > Enteromius > Enteromius unitaeniatus. The sequence goes on along the minus strand of JAUMHI010000035.1, from coordinate 20,143,084 downwards.
TTTTCATTTAGTTTAACAAAACGAAATAATAATTTTAGCTAAAACTGAAATGCAAAAATGAATTAATCTGTCTTTATCTGAAATGAATCTTTTATTTAAACCTATTCAAAGACACAACTTAAAGATTAATGGCACAAAGTTTTCACAACAGCAATTTAAATAAAAGGAAAGGATTTGATTGTGTGAAGAGGCAAAAATGATGACAAGCTTGAGGTGCATCAACAATGAATATTTATGGAGGACCAGATGGTTATGAAGGTGTAACGTGACTTCCTTTAATAAACTTTTTTTTTAATAAGTCGTCCCAGAACGGTGATGTTTATGCAGGCACCAAACCACTGTCCTTTTAAAGGTGAAGGAACACAAAGAAAGGTGTACTCTCAGACATCTAAATTGGAGTCTCTTAGGTTCTTGTGAAAACTGACATGAAAAAACAGCAGCCAACAAAAGCACAGGTAAGAGAAAGATTGTACTACATTATATTAACCACCTTATGTCACACTATTATATTTTCATTTTGTTGAAGAATAAAAAACTATTAAATTTTTTCCCAATTGTTTACACACATTTTCTGAAACCATGCCTCATATTGTCAGAACTCTACACACAAATCAAAAAACACACACACAATGGGCAAAACCCTTCAATTCTTCATTCATCATAATGACTTACTGCAGGTCTTTTTTTGTTCAGTGTTACACTTCCTACAGACAGTACATATGCCTACATAAGTGCATTGTAAAATATTTCAGAATATTGTTTTTATACAAAACACACAAATACACGGTACCAAATATATTTTACTGTATTTTTCCAACAAAAACTATGTAGGCTATACAATGTTCATCCCAACCAACACAAAGTTGCACATAATGTGGTCTACATATACCATCAACAGAAGTATTTACTGAATACAGTTACAGGGGAAAAAAACAGCTATGCTGCATCCTCACTTCTGTTTGGGTCTGGCCACAGCACCTCATCCACATCACATGCAATGTTTGCCCTGGCCAAGCAACTATTGCCCAGCATGGCGAATCCAGCCATGAAAAGCATCAACTGCTATATCTCCACATGCATCTTCAATAGCTTGAAGAAGGGGTATACGTGTGTGTAGATTTCGGTCATACACTTTCCATCTCTAGGCAGAAACAAATTCCTCAACAGTATTGAGAAATAGAGAATATGGAGGGAGATAAACGACTAAAAACGTTTTATAAAGCTCTATTTCTAAATTATGTGTGACAAGTGTTTACCCATGTGATGAGTTAATATGCAAAGTGACTTTACAATTTTGAATGATAGTGTGTTCCTCGTGAAAACAAGAAATTTTCTTCATGAAAATTGTGCCAAATGCAGAGAATTGTGTGGTGTTTTGAAAAAAGTGTGTTTTAAACCTGCAATTTGAGTGTAAAGCAGGAATTGTGCTTGTAGTTCAGCAGAATTGGTTCAGGGGGTGGGTGCATCAGTTACATGTTGTAGTCGTTGTGTGTCAAGTTCAAGTAATTGTGTGTAAACAACTAAGAAAAACTGTAATAAAAGTTTAATTGCCGGTGGATTGTAGCAGCACCACCTGCTGTCCACAAACGTGTAGGAGTCTCTGCATAGAATAAGGGAGAATAAAAAGAATAATATATGTACAATGAAATTAAACTGAATAACAATGACTAAAAATGGAATCAAAAAAAGCCCGGATATTCTTGAACTTGTGTGATAAGTGTAGGCTTTAATGTTTTCTCTCCGTATCTGAAACACGTATGCACCAATATGCACATTTATATTTATTTGCATTGCTTTTTTAGTAGGTTTTGCGATTATAAAAGTTATTTAGAAATACAAGCTACATTTAATTAATTTATTAATTATTAAAAGTTTGTTCAATTATCGAAATAGATTGCACTAAATTGAAAATGGTTTCTGGGCATAACTCATGATTTATCTGCACCATTCAAACAATTTGTTGTTTTTACACTTAATCATTATCAAAAATAAACATTATAATTTAAATTTATCGTGCAATTGTTATTCATCGTAACAAAACTATTGCTGTATTTATGAATAGAAAAGAACATGTTAAGGACACGCGGCTTTATCAAGTTCGCACTTAACGTTAGACTGCTTAAAATGAAACAAAAATGCAGATTCGCCATAAATAGATCACGCTTGCGTCGGTAAAAAAAATGTTGAGCTGTTCAGAGAAAAAGTGAAGGCAAGAAAATGGGTTAATGTGGATTTATATTACAATTTCAAGTTTTATGACAATGAATTCCCACAATCGTTTGTCACTTTATTGGGCAAATATTGCAGAGCAGAGGCACGTAGCTGGGAATCGTGTGGAAAGTGCGAGTGCCAATCCTACGGTATTTCTAGTGACTGATGGCGAGCAGGCGAGGCTCTCAGGTTAGTTACGCGATGGCCGCTTACTGTATTATGTTATTCTTTTTAGTAGATTTCATTTTCTGGCGGAATTTAAAGACGCGTGCCATATCGATTGTGCACCGGAATACAAGCGACGCCGTTTTAGAGCAGATTTAAGGCGCGTTGATCAAAACGGAGCTCGATTTTAAGTAAGGATTGTGTGTTTTTCTGCGCCGATGCAGGCCTGGCTGTAGCGAGCTAGCGGCTGCCGAAGCGGGCAATCCTCGCCAGGACGGGCGCTCCGCTGTGTGAGTCCTCAGGCACACCGTGAACAAATATCTCTTTTTACTTTTGGGAAACGGTCTAAATTCGCTCGCTGGAAGTTATTGGTGTTTAGCCTGTACTCCACTGTCACATCGTTTTGAAGTTGAACTTCAGCTAGTTCGCGCTGCTAGCGGCTCCAGTGTTTGTTATGTTAGCTTGTTGTTGTTGCTGCTGGTCGATGTGTCAGACAGCGTTTATTACACAAAAACCGCGATGCTTTTCGTTTATTACTCCTCAGGACGCCATGGGGAGCCGTGCGTTTATATTCCGCGCTTTATTGCGTGTAATAATTGTGGCATTTTAAGTTGAATGTGGCATATTTGTCTAACTCAATAAGGGACGTAAAAGCAGCTTTGACAGATTGACTGAAAAATATTAGTCGGTGTCTTAATAAACGGCTGACAACTAACTACAGATCCCTGAATGGAGACGTCTTTGTGCGTGTTTTTATAAACGGAGTGAAAACTTTAATTGTGGAGCTGTGCGTGTCACGTTGTTTGCTATTTTTGTTTTGATGGTTACAGTGTGAGGCTTTCAAGATTATAGTGTTTACTGCTCTTTTGCATGTGGACACTGTCAGATTGATTTCTTGAAAAGTAAAAAGCTTGTCTTAATGCGACTTCAACATGAGTCACTGAGTGCTGTGGGCATCTGCACATCATCTCATCCTGGTCTCTTTCTCTGCAGTGATAGCATGGATCCGGACAGTGGGGCGGACACTCAGCGAACTCTCAATCTGCAGTGGAAGAGCTATAAGCTAGTACAGGACCCTGCTCTCCGACGGGTTACCCAGAAGATCTACAGATATGATGGGATTCACTTTAGTGTACAGGTATAGACAAGTAATATAAAACACAACGAACGGAGAGCGATTACACACATAAGTGCATATTTATGCAAAGTCTCTGCTTTCTGCTTGTTTTTAGGATTCAGGATTCCCGCCTGTGGGGGACTTGCGTGATCCAAGACCCCGCAGAATCTGGTCTAGACACACAGAGCTGTCGCTGCCAGTGCCCAAGTTTAAGGTTTAAGGATTTTTCTATTGAGTTCTTAGTTCTCGTCTGTTTTTCGTATTGTAAATGTTAACCCTTTTTCTTCTTTTTCTGCTCGTTCCTCATAGTTGGACGAGTATTACGTAGGCCCTATACCACTTAAGGAAGTGACGTTTGCGAGGTTGAATGATAACATTAAAGAGCCGTTCCTGGCAGAGATGTGCGCCAAGTTTGGTGAGGTTGAGGAAATGGAGATTCTCTTTCATCCCAAGACTCGGAAGCACTTGGGCTTGGCCCGTGTCCTCTTCACCAGCACTAGAGGGGCCAAAGACACCGTCAAACACCTGCACAATACTTCTGTCATGGGAAACATTGTCCATGTCCAACTGGATATCAAAGGTGTGTTTCTTTCTTTGTTTTTGATCAAGTTGTAGACGGGTTGTGCAAATCCACGCTCATGGTTTTGCGCTGCTCGTCAATAAACAACAGCTCTGTGTAATAAACGCGGCTCAATGTGAGATGACACACCTGATGGCAATACTTGTTTTTAGTCTTGCGTCTTATTTCTTGAAAATATGGAGTATAATGATAATGAAAAGTGAAATGCATGCACCAGACTGAACATGAATTTATATGGTTTGTGTTTTCCAGGCCAACAGAGGATGAAGTACTATGACTTAATAGTGAGTGGCTCATACACCCCTCAGACAGTGCCGACTGGAGGCAAAGCCCTCACCGAGAAATTTCAGCCACCAGCCCCGACTCAGCCAGATACGGTGAGTACACAAGCCGGTCACACTGGAAAGAATGCTTTGCTTTCCTGTGTTTGTGTGCTGTTATCAAATGTTTCTTGGCATCTTTTGCCTTCCTTGTATTGAGTTGTCTTGTGGTTTATTCTACACATTACAGTGACTCTCAGATACCCTGATCTGTATTATTATCTTGACCACAAGTGGACAGGTCTGAAAGACAAAAAGCAATCAAGCCTCTCAGTGCATTTAGATATTCCAAATGCAGATGAAACTGTTGTGTCAGAAGGTGGATGCTGGCATTGAGACTTGCAGCTTTTAACTCAATATTATTTGCTTTTTTTACCTCGTGTAAAAGCATTGTCATTCAGTGACCAATGTGTTTCCCTCGCTTACCTGGAGGACTTCTTGAATTGCTTTAAAGATGTTTCCCTTAAGTGGTCCATTATGTATCCAAAGCCTTGTAATAAAACAGTAATAAGGGAATTTATTGGTCATGCTGTAAGACTTTTTTGTAAGAATTTTATTGCTATGTTCCTAAATACTCAGTTTAAGTTGGCCAGTCACAGTTCAGGGATTTATACAGTATTTTATGTATCTATGGGTACTGTTTAACACAGCATTTCCCATATTTTCATTAGTAATGTAATGATATTCAAAGGCAGAATAATGCAGATATAAAAAAACTATTTTCCTGGCCAATAGATTTTTAATAGTAAGGCTTTAAAAAAAATTACTTCCAACTATTATTTAAGAAAACATTAATGTCAAATATTGTTACAAATTAAAATAAGTGTTTCCTATTTTAATCTATAAAGCAGTATGATTGAATGCTCAATATATGTGGAAACCCCAATTAAACTTCAACTTAAATAAAAATTGCAGAATTCTTTGTATGGTAATGTAAATGCAAAACACTACAAACTTGTACAGATTGAGAAATAATCTTTTGTTTATGAATTGTTTTTTTTTTTTTATTAGAGTTTAAAGTCTCATACAGTTTTACATATAGAATTTAGATGATAGAATTTAAGTGCTTGTTAAATGATGGCAAAGATCCTAGAAATGTGGAAACTACATATATGAAGTATCAATACAGATAGTTAAAATAAACTGATAATCTATATAACAAATTTTTATCCTTTGTAAATAACTAGCTGATATTTCTTTTTTTTTTTTTTTTAGTCGTCTGATATCCGGCGGAGGCTCTCCACAGACCAGATGGCAGCTCCTGCTGCACCTCTAAACTCTGGCAACACCACCCCCTGTTCTGTGGACACTGGATTTGGAGAGCAGCGCCTAGACACCCCTCCATCCTCACTAGGAGGACCCTATACACCGGGTTCCTCTGCTTCTTCACAGGGTGGCGGCACCCCTTACACCCCTCGCTCTGGAACCCCTTTCTCCCAGGACTCGGGATACTCTGTTGCCAGGTTGGCTTCCAGATTTACATAAAACCTTGATTAGAAGTTACTTGCTTAAGTTTCTTTAGAGATTTGAGAAAATATCTTTTTTTTTCAGGCACAGTGGCTACAGCAGCACTCAGAGTTATCCCCAACAGGACATGCTTCCATCTTCCTCCTGCTCCTCTTCAGCAGTCTCCTCATCATCAGGATTCAAGCCCCCTCGCTTTCATGATGACTTGCATGCTCCACCTCCACAAGAACCCTCCGTGTTCCACAGGGGTCGGCCGGGATATCCTTCATCAGCGCCCTTCAGACCTAATGAGCCTCCTTATCCGTATCCCAGTGTTGGAGGGTCAGGGATGCACATGCCGCTACATCCGCCCATGCCACCTCCAGGGCCTCAGTTTGAGCCGCCCCCGCTGTCCGACAGAGAGCGAGATAGAGAAAGAGGACACAGGGATCGGGAAAGGGAATCAGGAGGGCGCTATGGAGGCGGGATAAGCTCCCGACGTTCCTCTTATCACTACCAACAGGAAACAAATTCTTCATCCACATCCAAATCCTACCATTCACATCACTCGCATCACACTGATCGGCGGGAGGACAGGGACGGCAGGGGCTACCGGCGCGACAGTTCAAGCTCCCGTTCAGGAGATCACGGAAGGCATCGGAACCACCATCACTCCCACAACCACCACAGCAGCAGTGGCGCAGGTGGATCAAGCCGGAGAAGGAGCAGCAGAGACCACGAATGGGAGCGAGAGCGAGAAGGAGAATATAACAGCTCCGATCCACGTTACGGGGGCCACTCGAACTCCAGCCACCACTCGTCCAATAGCCTCTCTCCTCCCTCCGCCACCTCCTCTTATGGAGGATACTCGTCATCAAAAGACCTGTCCCCTTACGATACGCCTTCTTCCTCCCGTCTAGAGCCCTCGCCGGCTTTCCGTCCTCAGCAGGGTGCAGGCGAGAGGGGTTTTGGGATGGGAGGAAGCATGGACAATGACTACCGTGCTCATTCTCACCACACGTCCCTGGCACCGCCGCCGCCACCTCCTCCCCTCCCGCCAGCCTCCGTTATCGCAGCCGCTGTGGCTGAAACACTCGGCTCTCTTGATTTTGGTCAGGACAGTCCCATTCGAGAGGAACAGTGGACCAAACCCAAGCGCTATCCCAGCACCCCACCCCATCCACCTCGGACACCTCCGGCCTCCTCGCCTCCTCATGCCTCAATCCCGTCATCCTCCACCTCCCCATCCTCCACCTCCCTGCCACACCACCTCCCCTCTTCGACGGCATCTCTCTCTCCACCTCCTCCACAGCGTGACTCCTCCCCGGAGCCTGACTCCACCAATGAGAGCCTGCCGTTCATGCACCACAGCAGCAGCTTGGACTCACGTATTGAGATGCTACTGAAGGAACAAAAAGCCAAGTTTTCTTTTCTTGCCTCAGATGATGAGGACGATGACAAGGAGGAGAACAGGGAGAGGGGAAAAACAGGCGTGAATGCAGATGACGGGGGGAAGAAACTCAGAGAGGAGAACGGTGAAAGGCCTAGTCACAAGAGACAAGGAGAGACAGAGGGAGGCCAACAGAGGAGGAGAGGAGAGAAAGATGGGCGCCGCAGCAGGGGTAAAAGGCAAGGGGGCGGAGTCAGTGAAAGCAGAAAAACACCTCCGGAGGTGGCCTCTTCCACTCCCACCACACACAGTTTGGTGTCAGAGTCTCTTCAGGGCCAAATGCTGCCGCTTCAGGAGGAGCACACAACCTCTGACTCGCACAGGGCTCCACACACCCCACCAACCTACAATGGAGAGGCACAGGTGAGACCTTATGCTTACACATTGTTATTTGAACCGCCTTACTGAAGAAATGCGCATGACTATCACAAGCAAAATATTGTGCAGCCCTACTCTGTACTGAATACCAGAGTGATTCCTTGTTTTATCACTTGTTAAAATGTGTGGGACATTGTTAACCTCGAGACTGTAATGTACACCTGAGGTTTTGAAGAGCTGAGCTTAAGGCCCAATCCCAATTCTATTTTCTACCCCTCGCCCCTTGAAATAAAGTGGAAAGGGGATGGGTTAAAAATTTTCCCCTAAGAAATGGGACACCACTTCTACACTGTTATACATCATCATCCATTGTCACTAGCTCCTAACGTTCATTTACGCGTACACACATGGCCGTAAGCAAAACAATGCGTTACCGGTATATGACATAAAAATATATTTCCTAATATTGTGCAATCGGTGCTATGCGCTAGCAAACTTTAGCAATTTTTTTGCAAACGTTTCTTTACAGAACATCAAGAACACAAGACCGATGGTAATATACATATAATGAAAAATTGACATAAAAATCCTTATTAATGGCTAAAATTACTTACATTAATGGGTCTGCTTGCTCGAGTGAGCAGCCATGTTGGAAATTTCTCTTAGCTCTTCGTTGTGAGGTCCTGAAAAATCTTCGTTTGGAGGGCTATCTAGTAGGGTGGGGGAAAGTGTAGGGGTAAGGGGTAGAATTGGGATTGGGCCTAAATGTTTGACATAGACGAAGAGTGCTTATAAAAGACTGTTCAAGTAGTATCTCACTTGACACAAAGTAAAGGCTTTGAAAACTTAACAAAACCATTAGCACACAGGAGCTAATTAATCATTAGGCGCGACCAGTCACAGAAATAAAAGCTGATTCTGCATTAAATATTAAGGTGAATATATAAATCTAATTTATAAAAATGTTTAATGTTTTGAGACTCATTATTTTAAATGCTCAGCAACTGTAAGCGAGGCACTGTCCATTTGTTTTGCTGTTAAATCTATGCTGTATTATTTATATGGTTAGTTGTTTTTATTTGAATTAGTTTTTCCTGCCATTCATCAGAACAGACTGCGACCCATTATTGATAATATAAAAAGATTTACACACAAAACCGTATTATGTGCATAAGCTTTAGAACTACTTTTATACCCAAAATATTAAAATATGATGTTATCTGTCGATCTATCTTGACTTAAGTCATTTACTAACTTTCATATGGGTCCTTGCCCAAATGACTTTGAATTATCTTTAAAACAAATTAAGAAACTTTTATTAAAATCCAATCCATTTCCTTGTTGAAGTTTGATATTAAAAAATATCTTCGTTTGCGTTCCAAAGAAAAAGCGTATTGGTATGGTTCTAGATTGCATAAGGGTGAGTAAATGATGCAGGGATTTTTATTTTTGGTAAACTACCACAGTTGAAGTCTCATTTTATGACATCCAGTAAGTTAACAGAAGTGAAACTTCTCTTTTAATGCTCTGGTAGGCTTGAGTATTATTTCTCACTTTCGATGCATCGCTATTTGTTTCTAGCTTAACCTCCCGAGTGTGTTTGACCTGTAATCTTCACATTGTCTTCTCTCCAGCCCTCTCCTCACTCCTCTGGTGAGGATATGGAAATATCCGATGAAGATGACAACGCCATCACCACAGCAACCCCTCATCCCGCTGCCTCTTCATCCTCCTCACCAGCCACCTCCTCACAAGCAGTCCTCCCCACCCAAACGCCAGACCCCTCTGCCAGTCCCGTCCCGGACACCAGCCAGCACTTCAGCGCCACCATGCCACCTCTGCCCATCCCGTCTTACCCTCCCCATCTGCCTCCCCCACCTCTGCCCGGCTTCTCCCTGCAGCCACCACCACCCCCGGGCATACCACCTCCGCTTCCTCACATGGAGCTGCACCCAGAGTACCCTCCTCCACTGCCGCATCACATGTACGATTACGCCAGCTCCATGGAGCTCATGAGCCAGTACTGCGGAGGAGCACCCATGTCATTCCAGATGCAGACACACATGCTCAGTCGCCTCCACCAGATGCGAATAGCCTCCTCCAACAGTTCTTCGGCACCCCCTGGAGAAGTCCCACCCGCCTCTGAATATCCCCCGTCATTTCACCTCCACTCTATACACCCTCCTCCGCACCACCCACACCACCCTTACATGGACCAAGATGGGAATGTCGCTACCCATTATGACCAGGACCACCGCTACATCCCTCCCCACTTACCATATGCCTACCCGGACCCTCACGCCGCACAGCTTCCGCACCATCACACCATCCCGCCTCCCCACAGCCCCTGGCCTCCTCACCTGCTGCCCCAGCAGTTTCCTTCCCACTATCCTCCACCTGGCTTCGGCACAGTGCCGGGTGTAGATGGAGAGCTGTACGGAGCAGCAGGTGATCAGATGGCCCTGATGGGCCACAACCCCTACGAGGACGTAGTGCAGCAGGTACTGGCAGCTTTGATCGAAGAGATGAAGAACATCATGCAGAGAGACCTGAATCGCAAGATGGTGGAGAACGTCGCCTTCGGCACCTTCGACGAGTGGTGGGATCGCAAGGAACAGAAAGCTAAGGTAACATCAGAGAGTTTTTTAGATGTAGCCCTGGACCACAAAACCAGTCATAAGGGTCATTTTTGGAAATTGAAATTTATACATCACATGACAGCTGATGAGTAAGTTCTCCGTTGTTGTGTGGTTTGTTAAAATAGGACAATATTTGGCTGAGAAACCACTCATTTGAGAATCTGTAATTTGAGGGTGCAAAAATATTGAGAATCTTTTGATTATATTTACGGTAGGAAATTTACAAAATATCTTCATAGAACATGATCTTTATTTAATATCCTAATGATTTTTGACCTAAAAAAAACACAAAAGATTTGACCCATTCAATGTGTTGCTTATGACTGCTTTCGTTGTCCGGGGTCACATAAGTTTTTTTTCTGAATGGCCTACAGTGTTTATGAACAGTGCAACCTCATGCTCTTGTCTTCTCAGCCGTTCCAGACTGCCATGCGAGGAGTTGCAGTGGTGCGTGAGGAGGAGAAGAAGGATGAGAAGACCAGCAGCCGACCTCGAGAGCCACTCATGTCTCTGGTAGACTGGGCCAAGAGTGGAGGCATGGAGGGTTTCTCCCTGCGGGGGGCCTTGCGTTTACCTTCTTTTAAGGTGCTTGAGGTTATTTTAAGCCTATTAAATATTTAAAAACTATTTCTGACGTTCACATATGATTGTCACATTTCACCCCTGGGGAGCATCACATGGAACATTTAAATTGGTCGTAAAGCTCTGGGGGTTTTAACTCTATAGCTTGATCTAACAGCCTGAACCACAGCAGGAATATGAACTTTGGGGTTTTGTCTAATGCACATACTCAAACACACTTAACCGTATCTTACATGTGAGGACGTGAACACATGAATTATCTTCACAACAAACCAAAAATAAGATTTGGATGACCTTGAAATTCTAATTAAATTCAATTAATTGCAAATAAAAATGATATTACTAACAAGGAACATGTTGTTCAGGTGAAGAGGAAGGAGCCTCAGGAACTTGAGGAGGTTGGTGAGCTGAAGAGAACCAGGCCTTCCACTCCACCCGATGAGGAAGATGAGGGTATGTCTCTAATGCTATGGTTTAGAGAGAGATTAATGACATTACCATGAACTCTAATTGTTCTCTACTCTCTTTCGCGTATCAGACTTGTATCAGGGCAAATCTGCCGACTCTGCTGCAGGAAGAACAGAAGAGAGACGTGTGGCAGACAGAAGAGCAGCCAGGAGAAGAAGCAGAGCAAAGGCACGCAAACCATATGACCTGGACAGTGAGGGAGAAGAAACATCAGATGGCTCTTCCTCGGAGAAGGTTAGTTTATTTGTCATTATGTCTGTCATTTGTGTGTGTTTGTGTAGTAGTGGGGACATCCATTGCCGCACAAGCATTAATACTTGAATTTAAACAAACTTGAAATTTGTAATTATTTAAAAAAAAAAAAAAAAAATCTAATCTTAATCTAATATGTAACCTTTCACCTTTTTTTTTGTCTATAACAACCATTTATTATTTATTTTTTTTTTACCTTCAGTTAATTATACGAGTGCAGTTAAAAATGATGACCAACTAAACCAAACAACCTTTTAAATTGTACATTTTATCTGTTCTGAATTTAAAAAAGAACATTTAAATTAAACGCTGTGTTGACGTTTAGATTATATATTTGTTCCTAATACATTTTACACACAAATGCATGAATGGCAGTCAGGTGAGTTTTTAACTACAAATGTAAATATTTAGAAGTTAATTTAAATATTGACCAAAGATAAAATTATGTTATCAATATTAGATGTAAGAGTTTTTTTTACAGCTAATATTGTGTGATTGCCTGTAAAGGCAAAAATATACTGTTTATATAAATAAATTTGCAGGATGTTATACTTAGTTGTTGTTTCTTTGAACAATGGCTAGATGGCAGCATTTAATTTTTTTAATTCTGTGGGGGAATTCTCTCACTACTTTTCAGCAGATGTGTTCAAACATGTTACACCTGCTGATTCCTTGTTTTATGTTTAGGAGGAGGATGAAGACAGTGACAAAGTGGATGAGTCAGAAGGTATGCAGCCGTGTTGTTTTGCCTTTCAGATTGTGTCTGTATGTGTTTTGCAGTCTAACTCTCTTCTTTATTTCTCATGCTTCTCAGATGAAGCTCTTAGCGCAGACAGTGATGACGAAAGCATTTCTTCCTCCTCTTCTGAGAGATCATCATCATCATCCTCCGCATCGTCCTCTTCCTCCGATGAGGAGGATGAAGAGGACGGTGAACAGGCCGCTGAGAGTGAATCATTGGACACAATGGATGAGTCTACGATGGACAGCATGGCAGCTATAGATGCAGAAAAGGATGATGGGTACAGCACATTTTAAGAAATGACACTGAGAAGAAAGTTGTGTCTTCACGGGATAAATTGACATGCATTTTGTTTGTTTCTAACAGGGACAAAACAAGTATTGACCGGTCATCAGCGACTGCTGCAGAGGTCAAACAAGGTCAGTTAAAGAACACAAAAAAAAACAAAGAAGGGCTAGTCTGCCACGTACTCACCCTCATGACATTACAAACCTGTTTGATTTTCTAAACAAAAGTGGTTCCATTTAACTCTAGACTCCATTGTTTTTTTGTCTATGTAATGGAAGCGAAACAAACTAAATTGTTTGGTTGGTGTCAATTCTTCAGAAAATCGTTTGTGTTCCACAGAAGAAAGTCAGTCATGCAGTTTTGCAACAACGTTAGGCTGAGCAACTGAATTGACACAATTGAGTCAGCTATCCTGTGAACGAGCAGATTTGAGTTTAATATTCCTGAATGTTTCTTCTTTCTTTCACTACCAGAAGAAGAGAAAACAGCTACAGCTGTGCCTCCATCTTCTCCATATCCACGTCCTTCTTCACCCATTCTCCTCCTTCCCCCACTCAAGAAACGGCGCAAGACTGTTTCTTTCTCCGTGGAAGAAAGTGAGGTCAAGCCCTCCGTTTTGTCCCCTTCTGCTCCCTCTCCATCTCCCACTCCTGTCTCACAAGCCTCAGATGTTCCTACTTCCTCTTCTCCAGTTAGCACGCCCCCAGGAGCTGCTCCAGCCACTTCCTCCAAGCCCGCTCCAATGCTCCTTCCATTTGCTTCTCGTCCCAGCGAGAGTAATGCCCAGTCCTCCCCTGCTTCCCCTTCCTCTGTTCTCACCGTCCCTCCGCCAGTGCGCTCCCTGCGCCCTGATGAGCCCAAAAAAAGTCCAGGTCTCCCTCCATCCCCACAAACTCCCCCTGCCAAAACCTCCTCCAAACGAGGCAAAGACTCTCCCAGAACGCCCCCTGTGCCCGTCTGCCTCACTGTCCAGAACCTTCCGCTGGACCACGCCTCCTTGGTTAAAGTGGCCTACGAGGACCCCGTCCCTACTCCATCCATGCAGAAGGGTCGCGTACGTGGTCGCCCTCGGACACTCAGCCAGTCCGCCTCTCACCTGCATCCTGCTCTGGAGGAAGAGGAGGTGGATGAAGAGGAGCTGGAGCAGCGGCTGAAACTCAGGGAGCAGCTGGGAGTGTCCAGCCTGCTGCAGCTGGCCTCTGCCTCCAAGCCTGACCTGTCTGTGCTGGCCGATGTGGCGCTGAAGATGGACCCGGAAGCAGATATTGACTCTGAAGAGACTGAGACCTCCGATGAGGCCGAGGAGCACAAGCTGGAGGAAGAAGAGGGAGACTTCTTTGCCCCACACCCACGCCAACCACTCCCGGATCCAGAGGGTCTGTTCGTCCTGCAGGAGCACAACTATTCCAAAACTGCTCCTCCGCACCTCACGTCTCCACAAAAAAGGACAAAACAGGACCCCACAGTGCTGCTCCCTGCCGACCTCAACCAGCACGGTGTCCAGGAAGCCCCCGAAGAGGTCATCGGGGATGCTCTAGCCGCAAGAGCAGAGGCTCCAGAGTTGTTCGGGGACATTTCTGGGTTGGGCTTGCTCTGCGACGCCAGGGACACGGCTGAGACGCAGACCAAAGCCCTTGGCCCACCGCACAAGAGAAGAGGATCGATTAGCAAAGAGATGGAGATGGAAGAGAGAGGGAAAGGGAAGAGCAAGAAGAGAAGTAGGAAAGACAAAGAAAACGAGGAACTTCAAAGCTCTAAGAAACAGAAGGAGAAACAGATCAAGAAGCAGAGGAAACGGAAGCTAGAGGTTTGTACTTCTGTCTGGTTCTCATTAAATAACTTGTTTTGTAATTTATATATTATATATTTATGATAGGATATAAGATAAGAGGAACCAACCCACCAGACTATTTAAGACTCACTAATTAGTTTGTTGCATAGGGTTCCCAAGGGCTGTAGTTGCAAAACACTGAAGTAAAGTACACACTACTACTTGAGTTTAGGGTCAGTAAGATTTTGGTTAAAAAAAAGAAAAAAAGTCTCTTATCCTTACCAAGTCTCTATGTCAGGGCTGTCCAGACTCGGTCCTGGAGCACTGGTCTCCTGCAGAGTGTCCTGAATAGAGTTTCAGTCAGATTGGGATGGGTGGTTTAGTTTTATAATTCCTTCGAGTGTAAACACTTGATGGAAATTTTTGTGCATGTGTGATGACGTATAACTGATGTAATGACGAATGACACCCGGAGTGACTTTAGAGTTTCTGTAGAGTAAAGTGCTATAAATAACTCTCATGTTTTCTAGAATTGATCTGTCAAGTGGAGCAGAAAATCTCCATCAGTCTTCACTTCATACTCATGCGCAGATTGCTTGTTTTGGCCACAGTGAGCAGTTTCACTGCATGACAAATGTAATCGTCTCCTGATTAGGACCTAATATATTTAAATGTTAAGTCTGCTTTTAAACAAAGAAAAGAAACAATAGGATGAAAATAGTATGTAGAGACAGTGAGAAACTCTGTATTTTTTTGGAGTGTGTATATGTCAAAAGATTAAATCCGATATTGAAGCTTTTGACAAATAACCACACTCATCAACTCAATCTCTTTTAGTGTTTGTGTAAAAACTGCGTTTAGATTTATTTATTTATTTCATTCAGACTAAAGCAAAAAAACAAGTATCTATGTAAACAGCCAATTTTGCATGATCCTTTAAAAATCATGCCAAAATACTTATTTAGGGTTACAGAAACATTTCATGTTATTTTCAGTGTCAAAAACATATTAATATGTGTGTGGAAACTGATTACATTTTTTCAGGATTCTTTGATTTAATACTCAATAGATCAGTTACGTGTAACATTATAAATGTCTTGACCATCAAACAGTTCAATGCATCCTTGTAGTCTTAGTAGTATTCACTTTTTTTTTATTTTTATTTTTTTAGCTTTTTTTAAAAAAACCCTACTCATTCTGAATGTTTGAACTGTAGTTTAAGGCCCCTTTTTAATGTTTTTAAATGGGTCTTTGCAACATCTTTGATTTGTATATATTTTTAGTGGTCTATTTTTTTTAGTTCAGTGGCATTTTGCATTGTAAATATAGCATTGTTGCAACAGTTTTAACATGCTGGTATGTTCCAGGCTATTGCGATATAACAGTTTGTCCTACAAACCCACAGAACTTGAACTGCTTTCAACAGTTCTGCATTTTTGGGTATTGCAGTTGTTTTCCAAATACCGCCAGATTGTCACAACATTTGGTCTGCTTTTTCTGCACATTTTAACATTTGTCCACCATCCTTTAATGTCAGGAATATGAAGAAGACGTGGATGTGGAACAGCTGGAGTCGGGTGAGCTTTCCAGCTCCAGCTCTGACTCGGGAGACTCTGACTTTGGTCTGGAGAGATCGTTGGAGTTGGAAAAGGAAGAGGTTCGAAAGAGCGAACGACTTTTCCTGCAGGAAGCTGGCTTGACCCCCTCGACTCAGCGACGGCCCAAACACATGGCTGCGCCAGCTCCCGTACCACGGCCCTCTTACAAGAACCGTAGCGAGTTTGAGCAGATGACCATCCTGTATGACATCTGGAACACTGGCCTGGACCAGGAGGACATGAAACTCCTGAAGAGCACCTACGAGAAACTGTTGCAAGATGATCACGGCACCGATTGGCTCAACGACACACACTGGGTCCCTCATACCAATATCCTTACAGCTGCCTAAGAATGAAAATACAGTTATACAAACAAACAAACATGTGCTTTTATTAGTGATAGAAGCCAACAGAATTATCAGTAACGCAATAACAAGTATAAATGCATACAAATAAGGGAGTAAAAGGCTTTGTTTATATATTCATGCTGCTTTCTAAGTACATTTTACCCAAGTTTTGCTCCCTTAACCTCTTGCCTGCACTCACCAACATCCCCAACCCTCGGCGGAAGAAGAAGACCCCAGATGGGCAGCTAAGAGAGCACGTCACGGGCTGTGCTCGTAGTGAAGGCTACTATGCCATCAGCCGCAAGGAGAAAGATGTCTACCTTGAGCTTGACCAGCCAGTGACTGCGCAGGACGCTGGCGAATATGATACCTCAGTAGGTTCACTTTAGGTTTTAATACCTCACATGTGTTTTTGAGTCTTGTTTGTTTTGTGTAGATGTCAGATTTAAATGCACGTGTTCTGTTGTGTTACTAAAATTAAATGACTTATTAGTTTGTACCCATCTGAGCCTTTCTCTCTGTCTGTGTCGTAGAATTCGAATCGTCAGCTCTCTGAAAGGCGCTCTGAGCAGCGGCGTCTCCTCAGCGCTATCGGCACTCCAGCGGTAATGGACTCAGACCTGTTGAAACTGAACCAGCTGAAGGTAAAGTTTTTCAGTTCATTGACACAGTTGCCTGACATTGATCAGATCAGTAACTTTTATTGCATTGACCTCAAGACTCCTTAATTCTATGAACTCCCTTCAGCTTGTTTTCAGTGTAGCAATTTATAGCTTTTTATCTAGGGTGTAATGTAGGTGCAGGCCTCTATATAGTGTATACCCTCCCAAACAGCTCTGTAAAGTCTAGTGACTTCTCTGTCAGTGACCTTGACTGACTGAGCTTTATCAGCTTCTGGCTGTTGATACGGTTTGATAAGATCTTTGAGACTGAGTTCATGTGGTCAAAGTTAAAAGGTGTTCCTCTAAAAGCAGTCCTTCTTTAGATCACCTTAATTGCATGCTCTTTGACTACAGGATACATGAATGTGCTCCATATGTTTGGAAAGCAGGTGTTAAGGGACTTGAAACAAAGTCTTCCCCATGGGGCATTTATTTGTTATAATCTGTGTTTGGAGCAGTCACTAGGAGGAATTGTGTGAACTGTCAGTTTTGGAAACCTGTTTAGAAAGATGTAAAGACTGCTAGGAATGCACTAGCCTGGGGGTTTGAAGTTAATCAGTGTTTAGTCTGTCTGTTTTGTGTCCTTCCAGGGCATAACATAAACGGTTTCACCCAATCTCATGTTAATCTTGAGCACCTATAGAGTAGTACTTTAAGATCTCCAAAATGTTTAATCATATTTATATCAAAAAGATTCAGCTTTACATCCACCGGTGGAACTGCATCTATCTAATAACATTGGCATAAATGTGTTTAATCATTCTGTATATGGTCAGATTTGGTGTTAATGTTCATAGAGTGTTCTTTCACTTTAAAAACATGGTCCGTCCCGTATGCTTTTACATGTCTTCATGCTTGTAATTCATCTGCCTGCAGTTCCGTAAGAAGAAGCTGAGGTTTGGCCGCAGCCGTATCCACGAATGGGGCCTGTTTGCCATGGAACCCATTGCTGCAGATGAGATGGTCATTGAGTATGTGGGACAGAGTATCAGACAGGTAAGCATTCGAGCTGAAGTATCATTAACATCTCCACTAGTAAGTGAGCTAGGTGCTTCTTGAGGGACACATTCTTGTTGATTCATTGGTGGTAATGTTGTTTTTTGCTCCCTTTGCAGATGGTTGCTGATAATCGGGAGAAGCGATATGCCCAAGAAGGCATCGGGAGCAGCTACCTATTCCGTGTCGATCATGACACTATCATTGACGCCACCAAGTGTGGCAACTTGGCTCGGTTTATTAACCACTGCTGCACGGTATGTACCCTCCTAGTGACGCAAACGTATCTCAAATGACACATGATGTCTGATAAACATACTGCTACCACTCCCAATTTCAGTAACTGCTACATTTATATATATTTTTTTTCTAGCTTAAGTTTTCATTCGCCTTGGTAGAAAAAAAACCCATATGTATTCTAATACAGTTATGATTCCCGTTTTAATATAAAATGGAAAACGATTCAAGACATGTGAACAGTCACCTATAAAATTTGAATAAATAAATAAGTTATGGGCAAAACCCCCCACAAATCAATACAATAGAACTAAGATTAAATAATCGGTTGCAATAAAAAGGTTGTCCTTTTTGCAGTGTTTTTTTTTACACCTAAGTACTCAGCAAATTTAAATTGAATAAGTAAATAAATAAGCTTTCCATTGATTTGTGGTTTGTTAGGATAGGGCAATATTTGGCTGAGACACAACTATTTGAAAACCTGCAGTCTGAGGATCCAAATTAAGTTCTTAGCATTGCATATTACTGATAAAAAATTAAGCTTAAATATATTTATGGTAGGAAAAAAATCGATAATTGTGACCCATACAATGTATTGCTGGCTATTGCTACAAATATAGACTGGTTTGGTGGTCCAGGGTCACACATGGTTAGGGTTAGGACTAGGTTTTGGCTTAAGGTTACTTTCATGTGATAATGGATAATTGTCATTACAATAGCAAGTACATTTAGCATGTGTAACAAGGACGCCTTAAAATGAACTGTTATCAAATAATTAGTGCTTTAAGGCTTTTCAGGGTCTTGGACTTTGAGCCAGACAATCCCCCAACTGCCCTAGTGACTTTCACACAGTAACCCGGGCCATCAGATTATCAAAACGGGATATAAATGTCCATGTTTAGAGATGGTCCTACTCCACCAGATCTGCAGATTTCAATATGATAGGCTTTCTAGCAGCTTCAGGATTTGTTAGTTCATTGCTGATAAGACTCCGATAAAGCTGCATCTGGTTTTCATGTTTTGTATATAAAAGCCACAAAGGCATGTGGTTTTGCTCCAGCTGCGAATGGAATCTGTTTTTTCAACATGGTGATAATTCCCTCCAGCTACGGAAAATGAGCTCACACAGAGCTAAGCTGGACGCGAACAGAAATACAACATCAATGTTTCCCAGCAGCTCTATAGGAGGGAATTTAATTCAAGAAACCCATACTAGTTCTGCATCTTATTCATGATTTCATGCATCCTCTCTTGCAGCCCAACTGCTACGCCAAAGTAATCACCATCGAGTCCCAGAAGAAGATAGTCATATACTCCAAGCAGCCTATCGGCGTGAACGAGGAGATCACGTATGATTACAAGTTCCCCATTGAAGAGAACAAAATCCCGTGTCTGTGCGGCACGGAGAACTGCAGAGGAACCCTCAACTAAGTGTCCTAGACCTTCCCCCGATACATAACTTGCCAACTCTCCTGATCCACAAGCTACTCTTCTCGGCGCACAACAATGTAGGTAGTGTGTGATGGGAGAACGTCAGACTCTTTGAAAAGCTTCTGTACAGACACAGATGTGTAGAGATGTTTAATCAGATGTTTGGCCCAGAGGGGATCTCAGCACTGCCGCGACACCTCCATTTCCACCTGTGAAGTTTTTTTTTTTGTTGTTGTTGTTTGTTTGGTTTTTGTTCTCCTTCACCTCTTTCCTGACCTGGCCCTTATCGATTTGGTTCCTCTCATTGCAGCTGTGTTTGGTGTTGTTTTGCCAAGGTCAATGCTTTGAAATTGTTCAGCAGCTGCACACACACACATACTGCGCTCACTTATGCACAGCGTCTGACAGTGGCAAACACCCTTCAAGTGCTGGGTCTTTTTTTCCAAGGGCAACTTTTATAGATCTACCTAATAACATGGATTTAAGTCTTCACCTCTGTGGTGAGATAGAGTAATTATTTTAGTTCGTTATTTATTGTCCCTGTTCTGAGGCCCGTCCTTCTCATGCCGTTCATTTAGGTCGGATAACTTCTTCAGGTTATCTGTGTAGTAACATATCTGCAGATTAAATTTTTTTCTCTCTTTTTTTGGCGCACACTTTTCGGTTGAAACCTCCTCATAGTTCAACCAATCGTAATTAAGCGTCTGCTCTTTTTCCATGATGCGCTGGCATTCAAAAATGGTCTAGTATTGTAAGTTGTTACATTGTACATTTGCTTCTTTTTTTTTCCACAAATTAGTTGTTACAATGCCAGTGCACTGTAAAACCAGATATTCCAGAGATTATCATGCACCTGCCATCATTTTAATCTCCCCCTCCTAAATGAAGTGATATCCCTTTCGTTCATAGTTTTTAGCAATACAAGAAGGACAGGACAGATAAGGCCGTGGTTTTTGGTTTGCTGAAATATATGCGCAACGATATTTTAGTGAAAGGACGCCAACGTTCTTTGGGTTTTCTTTGGCATTGATATTGTTGTAGACCACTGAAGAATTGTGGAGTAATTAGGCATATGTTTTGAGACAAAGCACTCTAGCTCCTCTGCTAAGGAAAATATAATCGTAAAATATCTATTTCCTCATAGCTCAAGTGTCCAAGATCTAAAATTGGTTGTGCATATTTATATATTTCTCCACATAATGAAAGTCGCAGTTCCTCTGAGAGGTATGCTTGTGCTTAGATTTACTAAAACAGGTGCTCATGTCATGTTCTGTCCGTTCATATTACTGGTGATCTCTCTCTCTCCCTCTCTCTCTCTCTCTCTCTCTCTCTCTCTCTCTCTCTGCCATTAATTGACATGTCGACATTACATTGTTCTTTCCCCTTTTTTTCTCCTCGCTGTGTCAGAGGGCCTTGCCAGCATTCTGTTCCTTTGAGAGGAAAACCTGTAAAATATATAGATTTACTGCAGTCTTTCAGTAAAAACTGATCCACAGAAGTGTAACCATAAAAAAGCGAAATGACAAAAAAGTTGAAAAGAATTACATGTAAATATTGTAGAGGTGTTTGTTTCTCGTAGAAACACACTGGTTCTAGTCTGTAAATATGTTCATCCTTTTCCTACTTCCCATTGCAAGAAAATAATTGTACATACCTATCATTCAGTTATGTTTTTGTTGTTTTGTTTTTTTTCCTTTTAATTTGATTTAAAGTTTTTAATATTATTTGCAATATTTCTCTTGTATTAATGCGTTGGACCCTTTATTAATGGTGCATTAAAATATTTTTTAAAAAATAATTGCTGCTCCGTTTTTTTCCTTTTTTTTCTTCACCTGCTTTTCAGAGATTTAAATAAAACCTGTTGGGTTTGCAGATGACAGGCCATGACTGCAAACCTTAAAATAGAGAGATTTTAGAAGTGGCCGCTGCTGTACGTTTAGACTTACACTACATATGACCCATCAAGCTTTCCGGCATGAGCTCTGCTCTATTAAAGCATTACTTTAGCCTAAAGCGAAAGAATGGAGTAATGTTCCAATTGTTTTGTTTTACAGATATTTGCCTTGGCAAGATGACCTTATATTGGCACGCATTTGATATTACAGACTATAGCTGACTATTATTTTGTTTCACAATCCAATTACATCACCCCACTGGGAGTCAACACAACAGCTTTAGAATGCAATCTCAAGCCATGATCTGTTTAATTTTAACAGGCACTAATCAGTAAGCCAGTATTTACACCACCTCTTTCAGCTCCTGCATTGAGCATTTTGCTGAGGTTTCAGCTTTTCAGTCTGCATCGTAGGCCAGCATTCCTGTAGGATTTAGCAGGATGTGCATTATCTCTCTCGCTGTCGACAGAGGCAATAGCAGAAAAAGCATTGAGCGTGAGTAGAATTGCTAGTCTTCAGATTTTTGTACATTTTAATCGATTATTACAAATAATAGACCATATGTTGTAGATGTTTATATGCTTGCACATGCATATTACATGAATATGCTTGTAATTTTGGATGCCCAATCATTCTTTTTAGATACATTAAGGCAGTATCTATAAATAACTTCCCTCTGTTTCTTTCTCTCCTTCATCGTGTTGCTGTATTTAAGCTGTTAAATGTGAGGCGGAAGCATGCAGAGAGGAACACACACCCCCCTTCTCAAAAAAGATACAGGAAGCAGAAACGTCAAGGTTGAGCTCACTGGATTCATTGAAGAAAACTAAGACATTTACTGAGGTAAGGGTTCATTTCAAAAAAGGAATAGATGTGTTTTGTATAGACCACCTGCCTGATATCTTCTGTGGCTGCAGCTAAACTCAATTATTAGAAGACCATTAAGTCGAATTATTGGAGCCCGAAGAGAGAGCAAGGGAGGCTTAAATGGGTTAAAAGGCTAATGATGGGTTTATTCTGGGGTGCAAGTTATTTTTAGTTTGCAAGGTGGCCAAACCCGCTGTGTGAAATGAGCGGCTGTTTTTAGGTAAAGACATGACACGGCTCGAGTGACACTCATCACACTGCGAGAGCCTTTTGGGGTTTTTTTTTTTTCGGCCACTGACACAAAAGAGCTGGTTAAGCTTTCACGGAAACTGAAACCCCATTCAACCCTGAACTGAAACACTGTAACGTTAGCCAACTCGGTCTGTAAAGGAAGCCTGCGCACGGGTACTGCTGCGATGACGAGCGCTGTTTGGCGGTAACCTACAGGACGTGTCAACACACACGGTTCATTCATTCATTCTTCTCGGTCACTCTGAAATAATTGCTCTTCGTCACTCTGCGTGACGTCGTTCCCTGTCCCATGAAGGCTCCTGCCCCGCACGTCACCGGCGGAGCTCATGAGCTTACAAGATGACGCCTGTCTAAACAGAGCATGCTTTGCACATCAATAATGAAAACATTCACTGTAGTTCTCGGTTAATAAACACACCTACAAGAGAACTGAAATAAGATAAAATCATATGGCTAAGTACACACACACACACACACACACACACATATATATATATATATATATATATAAAGAAAACAAACACTGAGTAAAACAGAGGACACATTTTAAATGGGTTTTTGTTGTTGCTTTTAAGAATATATTTAGACAGCTAGAATTATAGGGTGGAATTAAGATGGAAGAGACATGTTTTTAGCTGATCCTTGAAGACTGAGTAAACACAGTCTGTGAAAGTGATTGTGTACCTCTTTGGGATAGCACAATAAATGTAGATGCATGCATTCATATATCAAGCTAACATTTGACTACAGCCAACAGAAATGTTTTTAAAAGGTATTTGTCTCAGATTTTTTTATAACTGCTCTTATTTTAAATTTAAATGACTATTATTGAGAAATTGAAAAGCGGTTAATTGGGTTTTAATGCATTTATTGAGTGCAAAAGTGCATTACGTCATTGACCTATTCTAGAGCCATGTGACATGCTGCCAGCGTTTCACTAATCTAATACAATAAAGGTATTTTGCTGATTTAATTTAAATCAAGAATTGCAAGAGATAAACAAAGGACAATGCATAGCACTGCACAGCTCATCAGGGCACAGTTTGGGGGTTGTTTTTGGAGAAAAGAAAAATCTCTCTTAAGAGCCTAGGATTATTTAGTTTATAATGTTTCAGGTCTTAAGTTAAAAAGCTGTTAAGCTGATGTTACTACTTTAGTAATATAGCCCAACTGCTAAACAGTTTTGCAAATCCTCTTGCTTAAATTTGCTTTCATCTACTGTTTTCTCTCATGCAGCGTTGAAGATTATGCAAAAAGAAGCGGTTTTGAAATTGCTGGTAGAGGGTGTTTTTTGGGGGGCTTTTTTGGAGACTTTTAACATTTAAACACTGTCACACTTCTTCTCTGTTTTAAAGGGTTAATTAAAACTTGGTATGGGTTACATGGTCCTGTCCTTGACTGGTTTTTGTGATTAAAGTTATGATCTTTGTGTTAATTTTTAACTACTCACACACTTTGTGATTTAGCACATTGCCCTACAGACGTACTCTGTCCTATCTGGCCCAAACAGGTCAAAACAGTGTATAGATGTGTCTAACACCACAGTCATACTGAAAGAAAAACACAAAATAAACCTGCACCCCGTGATTCTTTCTGATATAGTGCCGGTGTTATGTGTTGTGTCTGGACGGTTATGTGTAAGTGGTTATTTGAGGTAGACAGTGTGATGGTGGATGAGGGTTTGTGCCATCAGTGGGATGATTGAATTTCAGGTTTGTGCATATCAGTCAGTGTTGGGGGTACCGCATTACAAGTAACTCAAGTTACGGTATAATATTACTTTTTCCAAGTAACTAGTAAAGTAACGCA
>JAUMHI010000035.1:20099879-20111038 GCA_032359435.1 Enteromius unitaeniatus | reverse complement strand
AGTACAGGGATATCCTGGACCAAAACCTTCTCCAGAGTGCTCAGGACCTCAGACTGGGCCGAAGGTTTACCTTCCAAGACAAAGACCCTAAGCACACCGCTAAAATAAAGGAGTGGCTTCACAACAACTCTGTGACTGTTCTTGAATGGCCCTGCCAGAGATAAAATAATAGGGTGATAGAAGGATAAATAGAACACTAGAATGATAGAAGGGTAAAAAGAATGATAGAATGATAGATGAAATTATAGAACAAACGATAGAACAAACGATAGAGCAAACGATAGATAGATAGATAGATAGATAGATCTCTCGTAAAGGACTAATAAGAGGTGTTGAGTGCTCAGGCTGATTGTTCTGATCTGTGTGTCATTCAGAGACAGAGACTGATTGTGCACTATACGGCGCTGTAATGAACAACATTATTAAGAAGAAATGGAGTGGGATCTACTGCGCACTACAGACCCGTGGAGAGGCTCTTCACATGAGCCAAAGAAATTGCTTTACTAACCCTAACAAAGTAATTCCCAAACAACAGCAATCTCAAAACAGCCAAAACAGCAGGAGTCCCTCCCAGAAAAAAAAGCTCCAGTTTACCTAGAGTTTTAAGGCAGTTTTCACACAGACTCAAAGGCTTCCAGTCTTTTTTGTACGTACGTATGTTTTACAGATATTCAGCTTTAAAACAGATTACATCAACACACTCAGAATCAGCTGAAAATAAAGGGTGTGATGCACAATTAGAAAATGCATATAGAACACATACTGGCGATTCTAATTGTGATCTGTCTTTTTCTAATTGTGAAACTGGAAGATCTGTGAGTGAATGTAGTTTTGTTTAGGAACAGAAGTGTAGTCTGAATTTAAAGCCAGCAGTCTCCATCAGCCATCTCACAGTACACCAATTATGCAAACCACCTCAATTATCTTCCACATTCAGTCGCTTTTTTCCATTTTCATTCACTTGCCATTTCATCTTTTCTCTTTTCCCATTTCCTGCCATCTTTCATACTTGCTACATTTGCTACTCTCATTTTCGAACTTCATTCCTTTACATGCCTATGTGTGCGCTCTCGCTTCCGTTGCCTTTTAGTGCATTCATTCCTTCTCTGACTCTCCATTTTTCCTCTGAATCTCCCCTCTCCTACAGCCTTCTCTTCCATTATTTATATGAAACAGCCACAGACATTGTCTCTAATCAGCATTTGACTCATATATTTAACTCAGGTGCTGTCCACTTCTTCTGATCATCCTTGAGATGGTGGATGACATCCAATTTTGTATATTGACTTTTGTGTTGTATACTGCATATGCTTATAATAACTAATTAATATTCCCTAACTTGTACCATGTTGATGTCGATGCAGCATATTAGTGTTCTAAGGATCTTTAATACTTTGTATATCAACATCCAATCCAGTTCTTATGCAAATTAACATGCTTACAGACCATTTTAAGACCATCTAACCTTTTCTTCAAAAGTACAAGTCATTAACGTCTCTATTTCGCCCAAGAGGTATGACCTCCACAGAGTTCAAAAGGCCTCACTTCAGTGACTCCCTCTGAGCTTTTTAGCCTCTTCCCTAGTCTCTCATCACCTTCTCATCTTCTAGTGACTAGCCGGTCTGCCGTTCTGTTAGAGGATGGGGATGTGAGCTCCTCTGCAACCCTTTTTGCGCTTCCAGACTTGACTTTCCATTCAATCAAAAAGATCCTCAGTTTTCAGTTGATGTCTCTCTAAGCTCTTTTTCACTTTCCACCTGGAAAGAAACTCTTAATCGCCATCTAGTCAGAACATCTTTGGAATTCATCACTCTTTAAACCGGGAAAGAACATGATCACGAGTCCAAAACCTTGAAACTTTTCATCCAAGACTTCAAGAACACTCATCAATGATGAAGCCAATGCAAGTATCATACATTTAACTAAATGAAACAGAGATTTAGTATAAGCTTCAGACCACATTATAAACAGTGCTGATGTTTTACTCAGGTAGTAAACGGACTCTTTTCATAGTTTCATTCTCTGATTTTTTTCATCCCTTCAGTCATTTGCCCTTTTCACCAGGTATGAGCGATTGTATGTTTGTTTTAGTGTTTAGTTAATAAAACTCTTGTGCACATGAGTTTCTGACTCTGCCTGACATATTAATGTCCCTTTCAGATTCCGATCCTAGCTACATGCTCTAATGCTTTAATACTGTAGGAGGGTGTTTTTTCTGTGGCCATAAAATATCCTTTCCTAGAGTTGATATGAAATTACACTGAATATTTGCTGGACAAACAGATTAGTTCATGGAAATTTAATTTTGCTGCAGTTACTACTTGCAGCTGATATAAATAACTGCATCTAATCATAATTAACTGTACACTTTATATACATTTCCCTTTTAAACTAATTTGCTATGTTTAATAAAAATAAACACTCAACATTGCACAATAGCAAAAACAATTTTCCAAACCTTAGATGCAGTACAAAAATCTCTGCTTCTGCAATGATATCAGTTTACAAACAATATCAGTTTCCAAAATATATCTCAGCTGATAATAAACAAATAATTGAATAATTGACACACAGCTGATTTATGATGGGTAAATTGGGCCAACCACAGCTTATTCCAGTCTGGCTTAGACTCAGCAACAGGGGTTATTTTTTTCTATTACATTTACACTTTTACAGTAAAAGGAAGACTTTGAGGAGTGATGTTTTTGGAAACAGAAACAGAAAAAAACCCTGTAATGTCTGGACGAGGAAGAGTAAGAGCAAGGGGCCCAGTGAGAGGAGCAGGAGCAGTGACAGATGCAGTGGGAGGAGCAGGGCCAGGGAGCTTAAGGAGAGGGCAAGGTAGAGGTGTAAGAATGCAGTAGTCAGTGATGAAATTTGTGCCACTATTATTGACCATGTAATCAACCACAGTCTTTCACTAAGAGAGGCTGATGAAAGAGTGCAGCCCAATTTGAGGTGGTCAGCGGTTGCCTCCATTATACGCATCTTTCAACAAACCAACAGGTTAGTATTGCATTTTAAATGGATTGTTTCTATTCTTGCTTGAAATGTCGATATGTTGAATATTTTGTCCCTCTAAAGAATGCAACGTCTTCCAACCTCTGAGGGAAGAGGAAAGCTCCCCAGTAATGATCAAGAGCTTGCCATTGTAGAAATAATGCAATACAACTGCATGAAATTCAAACTAGAATTGTGGCGGACCATGAGATATTTGACAATATCGATAGCATCAGCCTCAAAACCATGTTTCATGGATATCACTGTAAGCGATACTGTAAAGTTTTTTCTGTTCTATCATAACGTGTTTCTACTGTAACTCATGTAGTAAACAGTAAAGGAAAAAAAATTGCTTTTTATTGGAATGCTTTTGAAGGTGAACATTACTGTACATGTGGACTTACAAAGCAGTGGATTGCATGCTTTTCATGCAAATACCTGTAAAAATGAAAGTCTATGCAGTTTTTGTAATGTCAACAATAGCCAGTATTTTGAAACTTGGTGTACTTTGATTGACTGCGTGTACCTTGTGAAAACAAGTGTTATTCTTTGACAGAATCATTTCATTTTGAGTCAGATTTAAGTTAGTGTCTTCTATTATGATATGAAGAGTTGGTATATATTTAACAAAATTTATTTTTGAGAATAAAATTCTCCATTTGGCCAATTGAGTTTAGTAGTTGTGAGTCTGTGTTAAGAGAAAAAGTATCTGAAGTATGGGGTAAGCGCTTGTTAGGGACTGAAAAAACCCTAAAATCTCATTGTGCTTCATGTTGGCTTTTCTCAATGTCTTTCTAGCAACACAATCACAACTCCTTTTTCCCTTTTCTCTTGCTTCTCCTTTGACGTGTATAATCAGTGTTGGTATGTTGCTGCCTTAGGTTTCAATCAGTGGGAGGTTGTTTAGCATTTGCACGCTCTGCTGAAGGGCGAACACACA
This sequence comes from Enteromius unitaeniatus, assembly GCA_032359435.1. NCBI lineage: Eukaryota > Metazoa > Chordata > Actinopteri > Cypriniformes > Cyprinidae > Enteromius > Enteromius unitaeniatus. The sequence goes on along the minus strand of JAUMHI010000035.1, from coordinate 20,107,098 downwards.
CACGGTTGCAAATATAGGCCTTCTGCATCTTGACAGAGCTAACTAAGATTAATGGTGTGGCTGGTCCTGATTAACTGTGTGTATCTGCGTGTATACGGGCGCGCTTGTGTGTATGTGAATACCTCTGGCCCACACAGCTGTGTTCACACACTTTGATGTGTCTTACTCCAAGAAGGCACATACAGAGTGCCTTTGCTTAGCTGAGTAGTCGCAGCGTGATCTTCTAGAGAGCCGAGGGGCAGGAAGTGCAAGTCATTACGGATGTGCAACAGCTCTAAACCTGCTATCCGCCCACTCTCCCGACAGGCAGCTCATTAACGAGGGGCGTGTGTGTGTGCGGGCAGAAGAGAGCTCATTAACAGGGCGCTGTCCGTAAGATCATTAAAATCAAACTCTCTCAGCAGGTGGCCAGTCAGTGCCAAGACCCCTGATTATCACCTGCTAGAGGAGCTCTGCTGTGAGCTGTCAAACAGTCAGGAGGATCTGGCAACCGAGGACCTTGCTGCTCCACTCATCAGCCTGATACATATAAGCGTGCCCCTAGCACAGCAGAAAACCAATCGCCGTGCCGATGTGTGTGTTTACTGTCATCATTACCTGCATTAGGCCTAATATGTCTCCTCTGTGAGTGCTGGGGTTCACATTCATCAGGCAGGTTCACCGCAAACTTAAACAAAAAACATATTTTAACGTACATACAAACGGGGAGAAACAAACTGAGAGGTGGTGAGGTGAGAAAGAGGGCCTGTTGTAAACCGTGCTGATCCTAGACTTCTAGGGGCCCTTTGCAAAACTGTATCGAGGTGGGAGGTTTTAGTTATGAATTATTTGAAACGCCTTTGTCCCTATTTACTCCTTCTGGAATCACACTCACAGGGCCCTATGCAGCTTGCGTACTTTGCATATATAGCAAGGATTGCCTCTAGTTCTAAAGCCAACTGAGCTGCCATGCAATCTAAATAGAAAGCGTCTTATCTAACTGTAATTCAAGCATGCAATGAACAAAGTTTATAGAAGGATTCAAGGAACACTGTTAAGAATAAAACTCTTTTTTATCTTTTTCTTATTTCCCAACTAAGATGAAAATATTTGGTAACACTAATGCCGAGTTCAGACTGCACAATTTTCAAAGTAGTCATGTCACAGATCTTTTCAGACTGCATGATTATCCGGGGTAGCATTCAGTCACTGCTGTGTTCACACTGTGTGATAGATCAGCGACAGGGGCTGTCACAATGCATGACTTTACAACAGGAAGAATCGCCGACAACTTTGTCTCACTGCCAAAATCATGCGAGAAGTGACATGGAAACAACGCAAGGTCACGTGTGCAAAGACCGGAGTTCTCACATGAGACTGGGATTATTATTAAAAATGATATCAAGCAAAAGTAGCTTGTCATACAAATTGCATGTTCACTCATTTGAAACTAAAAGAGGATTACTGAGGAGGATATTTACCTTCATAACTCCTCCCCTAACGTCCCGCTGCCCTGGATGTTGTTCTCTCATTGGCTGTAGGTAATCGTCAATGTTTTTTCAGTCAGAACACATTCACACGGCACGATTTTTCACAGACAGGTCCAGATATTTAGCATGTCAAAACAGTCAATCAAATCATAATTCAGACAAAACTTTACTTTTCAAGATTGAGCCACAATGCTGACATGATCTAATCACTAGCACATCCAGAGCACATGTGAGTTAATGTATTCCTCTTATAGGCATCATTTATCATATCCGGCCAATTCTTAAGAAGCATCTTTGATATTACAAAAAACATGCTTTTCTTAAAGTTGCCCCTATTATGGATTTTTTAAACAAGCTTTCACGCAGTGTACATCACAGCTCTAAGTAACTGAAGACGTAATTTAAATATATAAAGTTATAAAGAGTATAAAGAGTCCCAAGCTGTTTCATCTTGACGTGAAAATATTGTCCATCCACTTGCTGGTCTTTTCTCGTTGACCTGATTGAAAATGGAACAAGGAAGATAAAAAATAAATGCATATTATAAGAAAATGAGCCATAAAAAAACCATAATATGAACCTTTCATAACCCATAATAGGGACACTTTAATAAAAGAAGAAGTAGAGAGCAGTTATGGAGTAATTATTCATAGCGCTGCTTTGTGAATCTGGCCCCTAAAATATATTTTTAAGAATGCACAAAACATGCATTAATTGTACATTGCATTAACAGAGCAATATGATAATACTGTATAGGCTCCTACACTTCATAATGCTTTACCATCTTCTTGCAATGTCACTGAGTGTAGCTCGTTGCTAGTTGGGACGGTGTCTACACCTAACTGGGTAGCCAGATTTCAAACCAGTCTGAAAGCTTTTACAGCATCTGTGACAGCTCACTGTGTACAGTATCTCATTGTGGAACAAAAGCAGAACAGTGGCATGCACTGCGAAATAAAACGGTTTAAATGAAATGTAATGTTAGCAAGTACCTTATAATCTAGCAGGGTTTTTTTTTTTTCTCTTAACAAAAGCTATTTCATTTGTTTAGCCCGACTCTGTAGATACTTGGTATGTAGTTTAGCTAACTACAATGCAGCCATCTTGAAGTAAAATTTTCACTGAGCTCATTGCAATGCATTCTGGAATTGCAGTATAGCTGTGCATGATACATGTGGTGCTAACTTTGAGGCCAAAACAGCGTATCTAATGATGCTGTCTAGACAGCGGGATAGAGATGGACACAGGGACACATGGGCACCCTGGAAAGCAGAATTAGGTGACAAATAAAGTAACACAGCAACTGGAATGCAGTGCATGTTTTCAAAGGAGCGAGGAGGAATTTAGAGGACACGCATATGGATGAAAGATGAACTACACTTACAAAAGAAATGCATGGTCTAGAGTTCCTCTCTGTCTTTCTGTAATATTGTGGCTTTTTATTATGCTCCTGAGGCCCCTGGTCATAAACACACACACAGGGGTGTATTCACTGAACAGCTGCGTCACTATTGCAGTATTTCAGCAGAAAAACCTGCGTCTTTTCTAACTACCCACAGTCCAGTTTAACCAGGTGCTAAATGTGTGGAAAGTATTAATTTTTTTTGGAAGCACCTCCTTCCTATAACACAAATAGGCCCATTACAGCTTTATTTACAAAGCACAACAGTCTGTCTACAAAGTAAACAATTTCTTCTGGGACAGATTTATTTCATTTTTTATTTTTTATTTATTTATTTATTTTCAAAGAAAAACAAAAGATATTAACACTTGTTCAGTAAGAATGTGGTAATATCCTTACCTTTAAAGATAACTAAAAGAATCAAACAACATACATAAACCATTAAGAACAACAAGCATTTTCAATACTGAATTTTTTGGTGAGCAAAAAAGTCATTTCTTTCCATTTTCTTTTTCTTTTTTTTTTTTATTATTTTATTTACAACTAAACTAAACTCGGCAAATTATATTCAGCACAGATTTGGATTTCCCCCGTGTTACCTGATTTGGATGATTACTAGTGAACTGCAGTAAACAGAAAAGCAAATAAACAACACTATCAGCAGGCACAATTCTAGTGAATCCGCCCCATACAGTTAAGCTCTCAGTGCACATAAAAAAAAGTAAGAGGGAAGCACTTCTGCGGATGCACACACTCCAGCCAAAGCCTAGAGAGGGGTGAAAGAGAGCAACAGTGGAGCTCCACAGCAGAGATAAAGAGCCACAGACACGTGGAGGGGTTTTCAGGCAGCACAGAGCTGAATTGAATCAGAGTGTGTCAAGCTGAGTGATGTTTACAACAGCAAGCGTTCTCCACAGATGCACTATTGATTAGCAAAACACATCAAAGAGCTTTGTAGCAAATGTTGGTTATTTTACCATAAGCGCATGAAACGCTCTCGCTCATTAGCAGGCAGGACCTGTGTTACTGTTTGCACACTTCGCTGTTCAGCCTAAATGAGAAAATTAATGAGCATGAGACCCACCGCTTGCTTCAAACACACACCTGGATATATACATGTGTGCACCTGGGCATACACACTCGTACATGCTTCCGCCTTCCTTTATTTGATTTTAAAGCTCTCCGTGGGACTTTTAAATGAATAAATTCGACCATCTCCATCTCTTGAACCTTACGCAACCTAACTTTATATTCATTCCATCCCACAAGCAAAGAGACATGCATAATATACAGCCTGGCAACTTTTTTATGCAGATTTTTGCGTTAAACATTTTTATTTATTTATTGGAATTAGACTCAAAAGACTTGAAAATTCTCCAACATGTGTTTTATACAGTAACTCAAACACAGGAATAGTTAAGACAAAAATTTTAATATTTACTCCCCCTCAGGCTATTTAAGATGAAGATGAATTTGTTTCTTTATTGGGACAGATTTGAAGAATTACTTGCTCACCAATAAGCTTGAGCTTCTGAATGGGTGCCACTGGAGAAACCGTTATTATGAATTATGGACTATTTTGTCCAGAAGCAAAGGTTTACAGTGATCATGTATTAATGGGTTGTGTTTTAATGGATTCTGAATAATGGATTTGTTTTTATAAACACACAGTTTTTCACTTGATGTGGATTACTGTGATGTTTCTATTAGCCGTTTGGGCTGTCATTCGGACGGGACCCCTTCATTATCTACTGATGAGCAAATTATGTAATGCAAAATTTTTACAAACTCACTAAAACACTCAGATAACTTGACGCTTGAACTTGTTTACTTCTAGTGGCATGTTATACATGACAGATACACGACTTTGTCACAAGACAGCAGCTGCTCCATTAGGAAATGAATGCCATAATGAAAAACACATGCTAAGACATTCTGCAAACAAGCATCCAAACATATTCCAGGAGCCATCTGTGCAGAAAAAAAAGGATTTTAATCTTAATGAACCAGATTTCATAACTGACCTCACTTCACAAATCCGGTCATGATAATAAGTCTCCTTGTTTAACAAATGGCTGTGTGTTAAAAGCTAAAATGTGTCAATCATCGCACATTCTGAAAATGCTTACCATCACTACATGCAGGAAACACGTTATGTTTGTCTGTCCATTTTACACTTTCAGGTGCCCTAAAAATATTATTGGCACCTGAAAGTGTAAAATGTATCAATATTACAAACAAACACTTACACGCCTAAATTAATATTCTGATATATAGGCTAATAATTATTTTAATGTTATGACCAGTGTTGGGGAAAGTTACTTTTAAAAGTAACGCATTACAATATCGCGCAACTTCCTAAAAAAGTAACTAATTACGTTTCTTTTGTGTTACTTTCACGTTACTTTTTAAATATGGGCAGAGCTTGAGTGTTTGTTTTTAATATAAGAAGTTCTATCCATAGCAAAAAGTGTCACGAATACCCCAGGCTGAAGAAAAAAGAATTCACATCTGTAAAGAAGAATACAGGTGAAGCCATTAAAGTGTGTCACAATGGCCATCAGTAGAGAAATATGCTTTTTGCCCCCTGAAAATGTAGTTACAGCATCTACGCAGCAGGTGAAAACTACCAATCTAAGCAGCCAAACTCTGACCTCTTGGTTTGATCCATGCGGTAGTGTAAATAAGAGATTCCTGCAGACTCTGAGAGGACAGAAGCCACAGTAAGTACACAGCCACAAAGCCCCCGAGGAATGAATAATAGATGGAAAAACCCAAGCAATGACAGTAAGTCTATGTGAAAGTGTAGAGCTGTTTGGATGTGGGGCATTTTCCACATTACAGCAATTACTGCCTCATCTTCAAGTAATCTCTCGCTGATGCTATCTATTTGGGAAAGATTAAAGGAGAAATTCCAGATAAGAGGGGGAAAGGGAGAGAGGTGGAGGTAGAGAGATGGCTTTACTCTCAGTTTTACCCACAAGACTCAAATTGACAAACTTTTAGTCCCACGCACAGTGCGGATTGAAAAAAGGAGACATACTTTGTTTGACAGACTACACATGCCATTTGGCAGTTGAATGCGATTATCTTGTGATAACATTTCTTAGGTCCAACAGCTCTGAACAGAGGGAATGAATGGAAGCTGCCACTTCCGTTTATACTGCATGGTAAGGAGAAGTCAGGCAGGACAGCAGATATAAGTGAAGCGCTGAGATAACTGGAGTAAATAGAGTAAGCTGCATGAGAGAGAGAGAGATAGTATCTGCTGTATTTCCAGAGAAAAAGAGCAGGTCAAAGGTCAAGAGTTAAACCTGGTATGACGATAACAGAGGGAGTATGATAAGAGGTGCCTGCAGTGGCTGTCAACACGTGGACATATTCCTGCTGACCTCTGCCAGAAGGCGGATGTGTGCTGCCAACTCAAAGCCATTAGTACGGGCAAATGAGTGATGGAGAAACGAGCATGAATGATCCGCTGTATACTCACTGCTGTGTGAGAGACTGATTGTGCCAGGCCTACAGAGTATGAGCTAAATCTGACACAACCTCTGTTTGAGGACAATCGAGAACATCCTCATTTAGTTTCACGCATAAAATAATGTATAATTTAAAGGATTAAATATTTGAATTTCAATGTTTTTTAATGGCCGACTTATTTTTCATAACTTTTTGTCTTAAGTGGTTCTTGATCACTAGACAAGGATATTTATGTTTTAAGAAGAATTTCATCTCACACAGAGCCAGTGAAGAGCTGATTACTATTTTTAATTCAAACAACACTGCTATATAATATCACGTTATATTGAAAAGTCGTGTGTATTTAATTGGTCATGTTCTCTTACGTATAGCTCACAAAGGCTATCCTAATGCAAGTAAAATCAGTAATATTGTGAAATATTTTTACAATTTTAAATGATCATATTATGCCACTTTTAAGGCTCCTAATGTTGTTTTGGGAGTCTCCTACAATAGGTTTAAATACATGCAAGGTGAAAAATATCTCAAAATATGCATTTAATATCACCTCATTTTTCAGTGATTCTTAAAAGATCCGTTTCGAAGCATTTCTAAAATCCAGTATCTCTAAACCCCATCTTCCAAGAGCCTACTCTGCTCTGCTTGGTCAGATGACCCAGTCTGTTGTGATTGGCCTGCTGCGTACAGTGTGTTTTAAACGATAGACCCATTACCATAGACTTAAAGGTGCCATAGAATGCATTGAGAGAATATTTTAAATTGTTCTCTGATATGTACATAGAAGGTATGTCGCTTAGGTAAGGGAAAAAATGCCCAGAAACGGTTTTACAGGTCCATTTACAACCCTAGAATTTGACCCTAGAATGAA
>JAUMHI010000035.1:20072009-20099779 GCA_032359435.1 Enteromius unitaeniatus | reverse complement strand
AGTAGGCCTTATAATGGCATGCATTTCAGTCACTATTTCATATTCATTCCGTTTTTCTGACAACAGAAACCATTAAATATATCAGTGAAAGCAGCTATATTGAGAATTAGGGTGCATTGAATAACATTGAGGCCACAGAGAAGCAAGATAATATGAGGCACTGACGTAATGAATGTGCAAATTGATATACAATATGCAATTGATATATATATAATTGAGACGTCATCTATCAATCTAAAGCAGGTTTTAAATCGGATGTGTGGAAGGTTTAATAATATTTTGTTATCAAAATTCAAGTTCCTGTTTCAAAGTTTACAGATAGATGGCTAATGTGTGTGCCATTGATATGTTCAGAGTGCATGTAAACTCTTTAATAAACACTCTTGGCACTTTTTTTGGAGCCTCTTAATTAGTTTTGTTTTTTATGTATATAATTCAATAAATACCGTACCGTGACATTACTGCCGAGGTATTACCGTACCCTGAAATTTTGATACCATTCAAGCTTCAGGTGAAGTGTCCTCATAGAGAGAAGTCTTATGCTATTTCTAAGGAGCAGACGAATAGCGGCTGAAGTGAGAGGGGAGGAGAAGTAAAGCGCAGAGAGCTGTTCAGAGAAAGTTACACGCTAGGTCACATTTCAGTCTCAATAGGAAGGTCAAGTGGAACAAAAAGCAGTCTCAATCCCATGAAACGGCCAGGGATAAGAGAGAAATTGAGTCTGTGCCTATGGCCTATAGTACAAACCAAGGTAAGCCCATGTATTAATGCACTGCTGTCTATCTGAACACTCTCCATTTCTTGTTCACTTGCAAATGAATTTTATGTGTCTTGCAGGAACAGATTCTGCAGTCTTGTATTAACAAGAATGCTTTTTCATTGAAAGTTTTATGTATGTAATGTGCCTATTGTATAAGAACTCATTTCAATAGATTGCTGTAAAGGAACTTTTAACCATCTGCTTTGCTTCACTTTGCTCCCTTTATTCTCCCTATGTATCATTACTAATGCATAGCTTCAGACCTCTGTTTATATTGTATACGTGCAACCTCATACACCTACATATCAACAATTCTGCATCCCACTTTACTGTATGACTAGAGTATTACATATTGCAGACGTTTAACGCAATCATAACGCAAGAGGGGGAAAAAAGCTGACAATGATATTCCACGTGGGCCAGTAGAACTGCTCTCAGATGGCAAACTCAATTTCATATCTAAGCAACATAATAGCTTGCCAAACACTTCACAGCCCCTCTATGCTTTCCTGCAGCCAAATATCTGCTACTGCTGCTCTTTTTTCAAATCCTTAGCTGTGTAAGTATGTGTATGTGGGTCACAGAGTGTGGCGGTAAACATTTTGTGGCTAGAATTCATGCTGAACGCTGCAAGACCTTGGCCAAGGAAAAGTTGTGCCGAGGAGAAAGTCTGAGGAGAATGAATTAATTGAGTTGATAGCTATGAGGCGAGTATGTAGCACACTGTGCATTGCAATGGTTGCAAAAAGTAGAGGCAGACTGATACATCAGCCTTATGGATCATATTTAGTCTTAGCGTTAACAGTGGTGTTTCAGCTTAATAAATCAAATAAAGAGTAAATTGAGGACGATAACAGAGAAAATATAAATAGTATTATTACTAATATTAATAAAAAGTAACATTTTCATTTCATTTCAAACATCGGGCTGACTCCAGCAGCAGTTCTCAATTCCAGTCCTCACATACCCCCGCTCTGCATACTTTGCATGTTTCTCTTAATTAACAAACCAGATTCTGATAATCAGCTCATTAGAAGAGAGCTCTGTGCAAGAACTATATACAGACTGACGTGGTCTCTACACTGTTCATTGCTCCCCACTCCCTGAGCAGGGGAAATACATTCAAGTTTACGGAGTTGCATTCCGCAATGTCTTCACACACGGACGAGTGTGACATCACCTCTGTGAATAAATACAATTTAAATGCACGGCTCGCATGTTCTATTGCCCTTCAAATGAAACGTATAAGTTCGCTTCGAACTAGAATTATGGCAGAATATCCTGATGTCCACTTCGCAGGGCACTACTTCCAGCCTATCTATCTATATACTGTATACAAACACACACATAATAAGGCCACATTTAATTTAATGTGTTACCAGTTGTTGTTTTTCTCAGTGTAGATTTTGTCGAAAAATTCTTCACCATCGTTATACAGTGATGTTGAGCTTCAGCTTTGCCACTCGTCTTAAACACAGCTGCCACAAAACAGCTATTTCCGTATAAAATGCTACAAACAATCCTTTTAACAGCTAAATAATAAATGCAACGGGAACTTAGGTCAAGCTTCCACTCATCAGGAACTAATAAGGCATATTAGAATCCTTTCTGATCAATCATGTGACACTGAAGGCTACAGTAAAAATGCTGAAATGTATAGAAAATAGTTATTTGAAAATCATTAAAAAAATTCTTATTTAGTGTACTTTTGATCAAGTACATGCAGCCTTAGCAAAACAGACATTATAAAAATGCAGTTACAGAGAGGATTAATGAAGAAATTATAAATAAACCAAGCAACATACAGAGTCAGTCTGAAGGCTGGTTATCACAATGACGTGAGCTGAGTTTTTATAGAACCGTATATCTTAATTATTATCTGGGATTATAACAGGGATTATCTAACAACAATCCTTTCTAATTTTCATTAAGCACCTGCTATCTTGATGGGTTTAGGATAACAGGCTTGTCTGTATACTTCAATAGCTCAACGCGACACATTACTGTGTATTATAATACAGATAACCTCAATCTCAGCTGTGGCACAAGGCCAAAATGTGTTTGCATTTAAATCTCAAAGTCTGTTCTGCCGCCCATTTCCACGGAGGGTCCAGACTATGACTGTGATTCTAGTGCCATGTGACAGTGTCAGCGGTGGTCTGGGCCTTGGATGTGGAGAATGCAAATGTAGCTGTGAGATATTTTTGGGGCTCAGCCTTAATCCAGATTCTGTCCCTGTGTGCCACAACATCTTCTGAATAATGAATGAGATGAGAATCCAGGCCAAGTGTGCCAGTATCCACTCATCAAGACTCACTGGGAATTAGGGATGGGTGTGAGGATGCAAGGACTTCGAAGCAACAGCGATAATCGATCATGAAACACAATAACTGCATGGCTTTTGTTGAAACATTTCACATTGATTGCAATTCAGCCAAACGTGGGCTCATTTTCAATTTTGTGATTGGTTACAGTGATGCTTTCACCTGACCTTGATGCATCAGAAATCAATTTGTGTCAACACTATTGCTCTGTGACTTTGAGTTTGAGGAAGCACAGAGGAGAGACTGTGCTTTTAAAACAGCTAGACAGAATGCAATTCAATGAAACAGTATATTTTTACCATAACTTGACATCGCAGCATGAAAAAAAAAGTGCAGAAGAGAGGCACATCAAGGTTGTGTAATCCAGAGGTTTTGATGTCATGGGGACCCCCAGGAGGCCACAAGAGTGTGCTAGGTGGTCTGTGAGAAGCCGAGACAAGCTAATAACCCCTTGTTTGACCAGCTAGGAACCATCAGCTACCATCAAAAGCTGCCTTGAGATGGATTTGTCAAATGGTGAATTAATGCAAAGTCTCCAGATTCTCTTCACACTCATTTTTATATCTTTGAAAATCTCGTAAAATCAACATAAAATCTAAATTGGCTCAACTGAAATTTTAAAATACACTTTCATGACTAAATTGTAAATTATTTATTGGTTAATGTTAGAAACAAAGGGCATAACATTTAGCAAAAACAAAATAGACAAAAAAAATATATATTTAACCATAACTTGCTCTGTCCAGTCTCTTCTGTTTGACTTTGGAAGGCTTTATGAAGTTGTTGTCCCAGGTCCGTTTTAAGGCCCTCTCATTCAACATAGGGCAGGGCTGAGAGCTGTGATGTAGACTCTAAGCCGAATTTAAGATTGTAGTTTTGGTGAGAGAAATCTAAACAACAGCGGACAAGAAGGCACAGGATGCTTTTTGATCTTTTGTGAAGAAGATTCCCAGCATTTGCCAACTAAAGCCCGAACGAGAGGAGTGTTTGGTTCATACTTTGAGGGGATGTTAGCCCTACTTCCGACAGGTTTTGGGAAAGGTTTAATGTGCAGCGGCACTGCAGCAACCGATCAGTGTATGACATCAAAGTACTGCGGGAGCCTTTGACAGCTGATGGTTCCATAAAACTGTCTTTAAAAAATTTTATTCGAATATCTGGGTTGTGCTGTTCTGTTATAAGTAATGTTAATGATTCCTAACTGTATCTACTTTCAGAAGACCAAATAAAGTGTTTTTGCTTTGGCACAGAAACCCATAGTGTCTCCTGACATGGCTTCTTCAACACTACTCCGTTACTAAAACTACGCCTCCTTTTCTTTGCCTGACCATTTGGGCTGAATTATGCAAATATTGCCACATCTTGACAGACATGTAGGGGGGTTTAAATAAAGCATTTTAGCCTGGCATTTTAGACCAATCAACCTTCTCTTTTAGATAGAATAAATCCTTTTGTTGGAGACTTTGATCTTTGTAACTCTGCAGATCTGCACATACAGGTAGACAGCACTAGCCTGGCTTCCGCGACTATAAAGCTCGTACAAGCTTAGTCTGGCCAAGCTACCTTACTACACACCTTCTGGGAGGAGGGCTTAATCGGCGTCCATCAGATGCCTCTGTGTACTACTGGATGAATCTACAACCAGACCACTCATTCTGATGACGTACAGTATGACGTACTGCCTTCATTAAAGCTTTGTTTACATATAATGACCAAATAATGCATTTATATGATTTTTTAGTTTGGAAAAACATCTTTAAATGTACACTCCACAATCAATCCCAATGAAGATGTGGAAATGTGTGCAAGCAGGTCAGAAGAAGAGACTCTTTTTTTGACCAACTAAAAAAGCTCATCTGACAAAACTTTGAAACAAATAATTTAGACTACATGTAACACATTTGTAAACACATATAAGAATAGGACTGAAAAGTTTGAGCTACATATAAACATAACTTTCGAAATCTGAAACTTACAGAAATTCGTGCATGCTTATTATTCTGCGGTGGTTTCTGTCAAATTGTCTCGTTCTGTCAAATGCTTCAACAACCTTGTTTTTTCCAGTGGGGGTGAAAAAGACCTGAAAGAAAAAAAGAATCAACTGTCTTATGACGAGCACAATGTCTCACTGCTTGTGTATTCCACAGGTGTTTCCGATTAGAGGGACATAAAACACCACAGCAGGCATTTTTCCAACCTTCAAACACACATGTATTCAAAGAACAGTTTGAAAACAAACAGCCAAAGCAATTGAAACATTGTTGTGTGGAGTGTTCAAACAGAAGCCCTAATGAATAGTGATGCATTAAAGGAGAAGCTGCGGAGAGTCTCTTAAAGCTCAGTGGATTATTGATCAGGATGTGCTGAGGGATTCTGCAGTCCTCCTGTTCTGGCCTCGCTCAAGTGTCCTCAGCACCATGCTCTGTGGTAATGCCTCCAACCTCTGACAGCCCCCAAAACAAACACGGCTCAGTGGGGGAGCATGAAAAACGGGGAAACTGAAGCTGAAGGAGGCAAGAAACGCTGTCAAATTTGTACAACAACAAAAAAAAGTGGACAGGAGATTGGATTCCAGGCAACAAAGGTGGATTCTCGGTAATGCGCCCACACTTTTTTTCTGATAAAAAGCATCATGCCCATTCAAACTGTGCCCCCTCATGATTTCTGAGCCCAGCAGATTCTGAAAGCTTCTGTAATGTGAAATAAATAAATAAAAAGTAACCCAATTTGGGTGGTTTTGCAACCCACAGATGAATCAAATATGCAAAGGGCGTTAGGATTTAGGATGTTGCTTGTTCATTTAATCCAGTGTAATGGGTTGATTTATGCTAGTGTGTTTTTACAGGAATACTGTCTTATTTTTTACCTCAAACATAGGTTAATAATTTCAGACAAATCTAAATTACAAGCTAAAAAATTCTTTAGCATTTTGCAAAATACCTTATACATAACCACAGTATTTACACAAAACATACTTTATTTATTAAAATTCATACTGCATATTTAATACACTTTTTATTAACATATACAAAAGTATATTTTTTCATTTAAAATAGTTTAACAAACATTTTGCAAGCAAACATTTTAAATGAAAAAATAACTAATTAAGTGTTACCTGGTTGATGTGATTTGATTTTTTTTTTATCTGATTGCCTAAACAAGTGTGTCAGAAATCATCTAATCATAAACATTTAATCTGCCAAGTTGCACTTTCCACAGATTATCTATTTTAATTGTGAATGAAATGTTATCCACTTACATGGCACTCTGAACTCGGTGCTTTTGTTTCCCATTTAAACACAAAAAAATAAGTTATTAAAACTGTTAAGCTGATCAGCTGATTTTTTTATGTAAATACACGTAATAATTTTTTTTTTGTTAATGTTCAACAATTCTTTCAACATTACTGAAAAATTGTCTCACAGAAATATATATAACTATTTATATATTCACTACATTTTTAAGACAGCTTCCCTCCTGTTTTACACATATTGCCTATATGCCCCTCAAAGGTGTGGGGGTCACTGGGGTCAAATAGGCACAAAGGATTTTTATCTAAATAATTTATCTTATTTAAGATAAACTTTTTATTTTCTATTCTTCAAAGAAGCCCGAAAAAGTATGTCTCGATTTATTAAGCAATAAAACTGTTTCAAAATATTAAGAAAAGGTTAAAATTGAAACAATTAAAGAAAAAAACTGCATGATCAGCAGAAAATCCCAATATACCAATGATTACTGCAGTCCTCCACCAGTCGGGGCTTTATGGCAGAGTGGCCCGACGGAAAGCACTCCTCAGTGCAAGACACATGAAAGCCTGCATGGAGTTTGCTAAAAAAACACCTGGACTAAAGGACAAAAAAACGTCTGTCCACCAAAGTTCACCATCCAACTTGACAGAACTGGAGAGGATCTGCAAGGAGGAATGGCAGAGGATCCCCAAAAATCATTGCACGTTAATGAGGAAAAAATTAACTTGAAATGATTTTAGCAAATGGCTGCAATATAACAAAGAGTGAAAAATTTAAGGGGGTCTGAATACTTTCCGTACCCACTGTATATCTGTTTACAATAAGCACTTATTTGCGCAGACACAGGACAAAGTTTGAAAGAGCGTAGAACCATGATTACTAACTTATAAGGAAGAGCAAGTCCATCGCAAGCCAAGAAATTTGTGCTGGCACCCTCTCACATTACCTCTACCTCTGGTGTCCCTTAAAAACGCAGGTGCACGATGCTGTGTTTCTGATGTAACATTTAGATTGTGAACTGACGCAGTCTGTTCTGTTGCTACTCTTCTCACGTCCACATAAACAGAGGATCAAGTCTCTGTATGAAAAGCATCTCGCTCATCTCACAGCTGGTCTGTTTACCTGCTCGACACACAGATTAATACTTTCTCCCCCTCTCCCCTGTCTTATCTCATGAACACATGCACATGCACACACACATACACACAGAGATTAATGCTTTCTGTTTCAATATGTCTAAGCTACACACAAGCACGCACACTGATATGACATTCTGTTAAATGTCTCTGGAGTTAAAACATGTAATGGATGACTCTTAAGGTGCTTAGACACAGTTATTGGCCCTGCTCTCGTGTCTACTGTGGGTTCACCTTGTAAAAAATAACTTGTTCAATCTAAACGGTAAAGACAAGACTCTGATGGTGGGATATGACCTCATGACCAGGCGCACATAAATCCCACACAAAATATGGCACATTTGATCACGCATTCAGCTAGGAATGACAGCGTAATACCCTCAGCTCATTCAAACACATTTTACCATGATTAAATCCATTCAGCTCAGATAATGCAGGTTCTGAGCGAGCCTGTTTTTGAGCGATGGATTACATAGGGTGTCAGAGATTGATTAGCTGTTGGTGTAACTAAGACAAGCAATACATTACACATGGGTGGAAGTAGACTAATAGGTAATGACCAGGGCTGCAAACTGCAAGGTTGCTGGTTCAATCCCAAACTGGGGCAAATCACAATCAAGGTGCTGCTCGGGATGAAAAAGTGGCAGAGAAAAATCAAGGGTTTAAACGATCGTGGTGTGTGTCCTAAGCCATGTGTCCCGCAGCATCAGGGCTCATGTCATTTGTGGATTAGTCTTGATTCCCACCATTTGTTGTTCCGGCAGAAATCTAATTGAGGCTAAGAGTGCACTAGAAACAGATTGACCACAATGGCAGGGACACATGTGAGCAACAGCAGAAAAATCCCATAATACTGGTCTTCAATGATGCAAATACTGACAACATGATATAAACAAAACTATGCTAAATTTATTTACACCTGTTTATTTACATTACACAGAAACCAGCAGGCTGGACACAGGACTAGAAATCTTAAATCTCATTTGTTAATGAAATTCAGAATAAAAACACACAACACATTTATGCTTTTGGTGGGGAAGGAAAAGAAAAACACAAAAGAAAAACTGGGGGAAAATTCACAAAGATTAAGAAGTGTGACAGAATGTAGTCTGCATATTTAAAAATTATTATTTAAATATTACTATGCTCTACTTAAATACATTGTAAGAGCATAAGAATAGGATTGTTATTTCCAGATGAACATACTAGAATGAAGTCACTTTAGATTACTTGATTGTCCAATTGCTTTGATCACAGAACTAAGATACAAGTTTTTCTTTACATAATATATTTGTATGTACTGTGTATATTTATTAAGTATATATAAATACAAACACATGCATGTATATATTTAATGAAATATGTTATGTTTAATATTAAATATATTTAGATATAATATCAAATATAAGAAAATAAATCTAGAAATGCATTAACGTAAAATATATACTGCATTTATTATTATTAGATTATTTTTTAAGTGTGTTTTAATATAAACATAATACATAAACATAGCATATGAACACATTATGTAAAGAAAGAGTTTTATTTTGGATGCGATCAATCGTTTGACAGCACTAATAGATGTTCAATAAGAAATGGACTGCTATTTCATAATAATAGGCTATACAGTGTTAAAAAACAGATATAGTACAATAGAAATCTATCAATTACATATTCCCTTTAAAGATGAACTGAGAGAGACCTCAAAAAAAAAGAAAAAAGAAAAAGGAAAGCAGCAGCAGAAGAAAGTGGTGAGACATTCTTAGAGCAGACAAAGAAAAATCACTTTGAGATAGAGACAGGGGAAGACATGAAAAAAAGACACAATGTCTGATTACAGAAAAAACAAAATGTCAGAGGTCATGTGACAAGACATGATTTGAGTGCTCTAGATCCCCAAGAAAAGTCATTGAAATGTCACAGTATGCACTCACACATAATACAGTATTCTTATGATGTTACTGTGATGTTAAGCACCTCCTCTTTTCTTCTGGATCGTCGTATGTCCTTGAGGAAGTGACAAATCTGGTATTTATTTAGACACATTATGTTTGGTGGAGATGCATGTTTGGTTTGCAGGAGTAATACCTGCATTTACCGGCGGTGTCCTGTGGGACAGCTGGGCCCTGGATATAAAAAACACTGTGTCTTTATCTGTCCTGTCAGTGGAGCTTCTGGTTAAATTTTAAGTACATTTCATAAAAGGGTAAAAAACGGTAAAAAAAACTGTTACTGTGACCTTTCACCTTTCATGAAGTCACACATAAATTCGCTGTCCCTACACTATCAAACAACCTATTGTTTATTTGAATATTTTGCAATACACCTAAATATGCAGTACTGTGCGAAAGTCTTAGGCCACTAGTATTTTCACCAACATAAAAACCAACAAAACAAAAAAGGTTTTAAGTCGGTTATTTCTATCTTTTGTGGTAGAGAAATATCAGGACAGAAATATGCTGTAAAACAAGGATGCTTTCAAAAATAATGCTATAAATAGATTGCATTTATTAACTTCTATTAACTAAATCAAATAAATATTTGGTATTACAGCTTTTGGTAAAATGGCTTCTGTTCCGAGGTACACTTGTCCATAGTTTTCCAGGTAGGTGTTTTTCTTCATCTTGGAGACGTTACCACAGATCTTCTGGATTGAGTCTGTCTCAGTTTGTTCTGTTTCTTCATGTGACTCCAGACAGACTGATGATGATCAGATCAGATCTCTGTGTGGAGCACTGGCTGTTGTCAGACAATAATCTCACTGCATTAGTACAGTTAAAGACAAAAATAATGTTTGGTAATGTTTAAAACAGACACGTTACCTGCAAAAGATAGAAATAACTGACTTTATAACCCTTTTTTTGTTGTTGGTGAAAATACTAGTGGCCTAAGACTTTTGCACAGTACCGTAGCTCATTGTTTTTATTCTTAAAATTATGAAATGAAAATATATAATTCACAAAGCTTCATGGAATAAGGGTTCATTCCAATAATCGTGTCCTGTTTTGTCTTTGTGTTTGATTTCATGTAATCGACTGAATCCTTGTAAACTTCATTAGTTATTCACACTGAAAAATCAATAAGTTTTGCGTTTATTAATTGCATGGGGGAAAAGACAATTGTTTAAAATACCATGTGTTTAATAAAAACAGTAAAAGCATTGAGGTTTGGATAGTTGTTCATTCCCTGAAGCACTAATTTTTTTACGTTTCCAGTAATGTTTAGTCTGATTCATAACTCTTCAATGAAAGTTTTTCCAATCCCTGTAGAGATGAGTGAGAAAAATACTTCCAGAACCAAAGCTGCATAAAAAGTGGGCGGACACTGTTGGCTTGCCCTGTATTGCCTCATATATTGAAATTGCATCACAGAAGTTCCTTGCTTTGATAGGCTGGGGAAAAAAGTTATAGGCAGGCACAGTCCCCTAAAGATTGATCTTCCGTTTCCACTTTAAACGGGACATCCTGCAACACATCAGAGCCCAAATCCCATCAGGCAATGCACACTCAACATTAAATCTGTTATTTTATGCAGCATACTCTATCTACAGCCCATCACAATGCTCAGCACTGAGAAACAATCTTTTCAGCACTGCTTTTTAGTGCTGGCACTCCACCACTGCTGAATCTACAGGGCCACAACAAAAGAAAAGAAATATTATTATGCCCAAGTTGTGGGAGTGAATTGAATGTAATGAGATAAACAGACCACGTAGCACAAAATAATGGCGAGAAAACTAATTTACTGCATTGTGTTTCACACCACGATACACTTGATTCACAAATAAATGAGCTGGTTCTTTCAGTGAACTGTTCAAGGGACAGTTTCATAACAAATCCGTCACTGAATGATACTGAACCTTAAGTCATGTACAACCTGAAACGAAGCATGAAATTATTTATGAAGTAAAAGTTTGTGAAACTTAAACTAATATCCATGTTCATATGATAATGTATTGTGGTTACATTCACTTTCAACTAAAACCAAATCTAAATAAAATTAAATGTAAAAACAATATGTATATAAATAATTTCAAAATAATATAAAACAATCTTGAGAAAATGTAGAAATTAGGAATGTCGCCTTGACAAATAACTGAAATAAAAGTTTAAGCATGAAAATGTCTTTAAAAAATAAACAAATACATTTTAAAAACTACAACTGAAAATGAATAAAATAATTAAATCTAAATAAAATAACTATGAATTACATGCAAGTATTTTTAAGATCTTTAAGACCCACACAAATAAATATAACACTATATGAGTGGCGTAAGGAAATGTCTAACATATTAAACTGTAAAAAGCATGATTTAGGCCTGCAGTTCAGCTACAGGTTTTTACAAAAACAGAAAGTATAGAATCACAAACTTGCCATTTTTAAGGAAATTGATGGGTCAAAAAAGATCTCATATTTCATCAAAAATATCTGAATTTGTGTTCTGAAGATCTTTGGAATGACATGAGGGTGAGTAATTAATGACAGAAGTTTCATTTTGAGGTGAACTAACCCTTTAAGATTTCTTGAAATTACAATTAACAATTAAGACTTTTTATGGTGTTAAATTTGGTCAAAACTTCTAGAATTTTTTTAAAGAACCATGAAAATCTTGCATGTCGTTAATTGCAGGTCCAAAAAAGTTAATTGTAATGTAGTTAAATTGCAGGTTCAAAAGAGGGGCTCCCATAATGTAAAAATAACATTCTGTGCCCACCACACACATTTTTTCCCCCACACGGTTTCATTACCTCTTCTCCTACACTTCCTATGTCTTTTTCTTCCCTTTCTCTACTTTCTTTTCTCTGATTCCCACAGAATGAATGTAGGAGTCTGAATTGCCTGTCCACTTGTCTTGCAGTAGAGGGAAAATCTTACAGAGCTTTTCAATCAGTCCTGCTCTCGTTTCTGTGAAAACGCTTTCTGAAGACAGACAGAAACTACATATTATAACAACCTCTCTCTTTTTCCAGTCGCAGGCTATTCTTAGCACATCACATGAGTGTGTTTATTGGCTGACAGCTGCAAATTAAACGCAGTGTGCTGATATGAGAATTGACGTTCAATTTCACCTGGTAATTACACAAGTATAGCGAGACCCAGTAGCTCCCTAAAACATAAATACCTTATGTGGACCCATTTCTCAGAATAAAAGAGCACAATATGTAATGAATAAAGTCTTCAATCAACCTTGCCGCACCTGAAGTTTCAAAACAACAGATAGGAAATGTGCATGTATGGTTTCATAAGTTCAGACTTTAACAATTAACACCCATTTAAATCACGCTGGCTGAACCTTTCAAGCAATTCATTACTTCTGTCATTTCCAAACCTAAAATAAACACAGAATTCTTGCTATGCCAAAAATGATGAATTAAGCTCCCTGAAAAGCACCAAAAGAAGCAATGTTCTTTGTATATCTGAACAAGAATCGTTACTTTTCTTTCTATTTACATTCCTAATCACTGCCCAGACCTTTAGCTGCAAGCCTAAAGGAAAGAGTGCTTCACAGCGCGATAAAAAGATCTTTACTTGTCATTGTGAAATGTTCAGAAACATTACAATAGGTGGTATGGAGCACAGAAGCATATCAATAATGCTATTTTACACAGCTGAATAAAACACAATGTAAAAAACATTTTATGCTATGCACTGTTTGTGAAACACAGGATGATCAAGATAAAGCAAACATGCATTTTTCATGACTCCAGCTCTGCGTGTGCTTTATGGCACACTTATCTTTTAAAGGTAGGTGTGAGGGCTGGATTTAATTTAGATCTGATCTTCAAAAACTCTCATTTAATCCTATTTCGTGAGGTGATTAAAGGAAAAGCATCATCTAGAAAACAAAAAGAACACAGCCGGATCAGTCTTCCCTGCCCTCCCTGCCTTCGGGGGATTGCTTTTCAAGCAAGTCAAGATTTTGACAAAGTGCTTTTATTCTAAAAGGCCAACTGAAGGAAATGTTAAGCTCAGCTGGATGAACACAATGTCATATTCCAAAGATATTCCTGAATGGCACATCATCTTCATATCAGAAGTGATGGGATCATCAAAGCCCAATTACAGCCCTAATCACACACTTACACACACAAACACACACTGCCAAGACAACAAGGTCATGAGTAGTGTTGTCACGGTACCAAAATTTCAGTATTCGGTACCAATACCAGTGTAAATCCACAGCTCTCGGTACCAATTTCGGTATCAAAGCAAAACACAAAAACACTGTTTTTTCACTGTGAGGACTTTTATTTAATCAAACAGCGCAAACTATATTTCACAGCCTAGAACGTCTTTTCTGATGGACCAATGTTAAAGATACAAACATTAACCATACATTTGTTCTCTTACACACGTATTTTTGGCTACACAGGTCATTTAAAAGCCTGAATTTTGACGCTCTTGCCGGCGGCAATGTGAACGCACAGTAACGATTTTTGGTGATCAATGATGTTGCGCTTGTCATCAGCCTCAAAACCAAAATACTTCCACACGTGGCTCTTTCCTCCTTTCTTTTCAACGAGCAGATTCAGAGCCGCCTCATAAATAGCACCACCGGTCGCCATCTCTCTGTGCTTTTATGAAGAAGACGCAACTGAAGAAGACGCACCTTTCAGGTAGCGCAGCAAGAACAGGGTTGACCCGTTGCTCGGTACTACCGGTACTTTAGAAAACCTGGTACCGTAACATTTCTTAATTCATAATTTTTTAGTACCATCAGGTCTTTTGACAACACTAGTCATGAGAATGTCTGAATCGGCCCCATCGTCCTCCTGCTTAACTTTCTCTAAACTTCCCTCTCTCGAGCTACTACTCACAAAAAAGTAAAAACATTTACCCATTATGCAAGAAATGTCTGTTTCTTAACAGTATCTCACTTTTTGACATTCAAAACCCCTGCTGCTTCCTGCTTTATACCCCCTACTGCTTTAAAATCTAGTTCCATCAGCAGCAGTGGAGTAGAACTACTTCTTTCCCACTTAGACATCTCTCATCTTCACATTCACATGGGTTTCTATTATATAGACAATTAAAATACATTTGGGCTGCTATTACTAGTGTGGTATTGAAATTGCTGGTTATTGCACATTGTTGTTGTTAATGCTGTAGTAATTTTGCATCATACTTCCTTTGACGCTACATTAATTTCGCGAGCAAAGTTAGTCTGGCCAAGCTGCCGTTTCAGAGCACTTCTGTTCCCAAAAAAGTGGGAACCAATGAGAAACGAGCCTAAAAAATCTGACTAAATCAGCATATACTCACTGATAGTTGCTGTTTAGACCCTACTCTGAAGTAAGAACTAATTTAGAATTTAGTTCCCCCAAACAGAGTTTCTAGAACGAAATATGCTCCTGGTTTCTGTGGAGCAAACACACCAAATAGTGGGAACTTCTGCCAATAGTTTAAGGAACTATGAAAAGGTTACAGCCGTGCAAAAGCTCCAACTGTCATGTACCAAAACTAAATTATTAGACATTTACCATGGTATACTCCAAAATGTTTCATAACCCTGACATTTATCTAGGAACCCCATACATAATACAAGGGAGGAAGTAAACTAAATAACATGACCACAAATTAAACATTTGTTCTCATTACTTATACATAACATAATGTGTTCCCTTGTTCAGGGGAAATTGTGTCCACTTTGTTCCAATTCATTGCTCAAATTGTGACCATTTTAAAACGAATTAGTACAGCATGAAGTGTACACATAAAAGTGCTTCAAAGAACAGAACAGGAAGCTGTCGACATTGCAGGTGGCTCCTGGGAGCACTAAAAAACTTTAGACCAAAACTGAGCATCATAAATCCAGACAACAGTCTTACCATAGAGAGAAGAGCTTCTTCCCTGGGCTATTTTCACTGGTCCGTTTTGCTTTGTAAAGCTTATAAGCCTTCAGCAATTATCAGAGAAGATCCGAATAAAACTCAGGTACCCCTGGCTTGTTTTACAAAAACGTAAAGTCTCTTACAACCCAACAGAGGTGGGTAGTAACCCAGTAAAAAATGCTTCCAATTATCCCAAACGGGCTGTTTACTTTTCTGTGGGTAATGAACGATGCCCACTGGCTCATGAATGATTCATTCTTTTGAGTCATTCCTGTTCAAAGGCTTGATCAAACCTTAACTTTAGATCAAACTTTAGATCTACAGTCAAATCTGCAAAGGCTATTGTTTGCTAGCTATGAAAATCAACACCTCATGTACTGTCTGCAGTTGCACAGGTATATGCTACGTTCGATTACAGTACAAGAAACCACTACCTTATACATTAAATACAAAGATCAATTTATACATTGAATAAGCTGTCACAAAGTATGAAATGAACACCCGCCAAACCTGCATTAGCTCTGCGCACGACCTGTTGCGGAATGCCTTTGCCTGACGTTAGACACAATTAATATTTACACTTACAGAACATTTGTTTACATTTTGCAGAACAGATGAAAGATCCGTAAATGTGTATTTGTTTCATTATGTTCAGATGTTCAGTAGCGGTCATGTGAAATATTTTAACTCTTCTCCACTCCCCGAGATGACTCGTTCTTCCCAAGTCACATTAAGGATTTGTTTATCTTTCACCACTTAATTAGAGTTTCCTGTCTTATCAACTATTTCGTTTGCCTTATTACCTATGGAAGCTTGTATTGCGTTCAGGGGTTCTCATTTTGTTGCTAAACCTTTAGGCGACGGAGCTTAACAAAACCTACTACTGCTGAGCGTGTACTGTCAGAGCGCTGGCAGCGTGGCAACTATTTGAGTAGTTTTTTCTCTAACTCAAGTAACTATTCAGACTATCACTTTTACTTGAGTACAGTTTTTGGGTACTCTACCCCCCTCTGCAATCCAAGGACTGTGTTAAATACAACATTTGGCACTACATGAAAAAAAGCACTATAAGAAAACAACACATTTTCCCCAACCGTCGACAGGAGTGAGAGTCCCCGAGCAGGGTCATTGCAGAATGTAAGTGAAAACTCAATACTCATGGCATCAGCATACTACAAATGAGTCACAGCAGAGAGGAGCGCAGGAGGACACAGAGTCAAAATCACAGACAGCGCCACAGGGAAGCACTGTGACTCACCAAATCTAAAGTACACGATCGAAACCATATAATTACCGAGTGCTGTTGTGGTCAATACACAATCATAGGAAGAATCAAAAAAGATGGAAATGTTTACCAACATTACAGAGTGGAGGTTGTCCTCTCTCATGCTCTTAACTGAGGTGTTGCATTGTGGGATGTAGCTTAAGACTTGCAGAATTAAAGTTGTATTACTTTATTCTGGCTGTAGATGATGGTCATAGAGGAAATAATACAAGAAGAATAAACCATATTTGGTTATGTAACTGTTCATTAATTTTTGCATCTAATTCACCCTCACTAAAATTTGACTTTCCTGCCTTTAATTTATTAATTAAATAAAACCACTTTATAGCATATTGCCCATTACATTAAAATAATTTTCAGCTTATCTCCATCAGTCATAAATTTAATATCTATTTATTTATTTATTTATGCATTATTTTTGACTGCAGTCTTAAAAATAAACATTCTTCTTTTGCCATTGATGGTTCCATGAAGAATTTTTAACATCCATGAAATTTTTCCATTACTCAAAAAAAAGATCCTTTATAGTGTTAAAAGACATAGAAATAATCCCCCTTTTGGAATCATTTTTCTTTTTCCTTTTTTTGCCTTACATATTGGCAACATTTATGCAACGGATTGCACAATATCACTTCAACTTCACATGTAAATTAGGATGTCAGAACAGTCTCAGACTGGTAAAAATTCAGTCAGCGCTGTCATTCATGACCAGTCTAAACGAAGAAGTACTGCATATCACACAGCGTGACATAATAGATAGGCGATGTCACACAGTCTGGTTTGACTTCTACCCAACAGTAAAATTATTCTCATATTGCCTATAATTTCATAAGGTGGTGTAGAAGCGACAGGAAAGATGGATGAACCAATTTGGAGTCAGAAATTGCTACTGTAAACTCAGGTCACCTGCACATAATCATCACTACACAACATGCCAGAGCATCTGCATGAATAACCAGGCCATGTGTCCTACAAACACTTATAAGATACATCTAACTTTGTTTCATCATTAAAATGTGATTATGAACACCAGTAACTGAATACTTATAGCATAGCATTTAGCATATACAGAAAAGTATGATTTGATTAAGATTGTTTAACTGTTTTCAAAAATGAGTGTATATCCAGTGTTTTCACGGTCTTTCAGTGGATCAGTTCACAGTAAACGCAGTGAGTTTAACAAGCATTTGGCAATTCAGTGTGCTCCAGTTATGCTGTACCTATCTGCATTTGCATTATTTCCAACATTTTCGTGGACAGACGATTACAGCAGTCACTACATTTGTAATGAAAAGTGTTTGTAAACCAGTAGTCACAGAAATATAAAAGGCTTTCCTGTAGCTTTTTTTTTGGCCAAAATAAAAGCTTGAGACTATAACTAAAGATTTATAGACTGCTTGAAAAACAATTAATGTACTGTATGTATGCATTTTTCTTTTTATTTTACATAGCAGTTGTATCACAAGTCCATTTTCTTTAATAATCATAGTAATACTAATATTATTGTATTAACCTATAACACCTACTCATAATACAAAACTAAGCTGGATATGAAACATGAAACTGCTGCTGGTTGACGTTTTCGTCATTTCAGTTCCATTCTCTCTAAGGAATAGCACAATCAATCCCATGTATGTGCAAAAAAAAAGCACTTAACTATTACAAAGAAAGTATGTCTTCATCCATGCTTGTGGAATGAGTATGTTTCTATATTCTTCAGTGCCAGACTATCAGCATACATTAGCACCTACTGTATCAGCCCACATGCAGGGCAGAAGGAACATGCAGACACAATACACATAATATCCTGTTCACGGTCGGCTCTGCATGTGAGGAATTTCATGAGGTCATGCCATAACAGACTGACTCCTGCCTTTGATATTTGCTGCCTACACGTGAAGCACTTATCTTTAAAATGGAGGAAATCTTCAAAGTAAAGCGGCTTGCACAGCCATTTGATGTCCCGGCCTCTCAGTGTGTGATAACACACAGCCTGCTGGTGGACAGAGGGTCATGACAATACAGCAAGGGCAATACAGTAATATACACACAATGTACATTTGACTTAGGTAATAATATGTTCATTCTGTCTCTCAATCGCTCTATAAAAATATTACATCATTCTGGCCTGACTTTACACTGGTTGGATCCAAAGACGTGTATAATATCCACAGTATTTCCAAATTGTAAAACAAATTCTGTTGTGGTTGCCAAAAATTTACAATAAAATGATATGGTGGCAATGCTTATGTTATTGCAGGATAAACTTAATACTATATATTTCATTAACTAATGTAATGTTAATTTATCAGTATTAAAATCTGATGTTTACCATAAAATGTACAGTAGGGTTGGGTCGATAGATGATACCATCTTCCAGCGTACCATTTTTGTCAGTCGTGGGGCGGGGCTTGGTGTTTTAGTTACAACTAAACACCCCCCCAACCGCGATATCATTGTCCAGCGCGATGTTTCACATTAGACATCGTACGGTGCCAAATTGGTCAACATCGCCTAACCCTAATGTACAGATACCACCAGTAGGTAAAACAAGCAGACAAATGAATCAGGGTTCAACATGGCCAAGACAACACACAGATGCATAAATACACACTATGTTAAAATAATATAAGAAACATTTAACAAACAGAGGAAAATGTCACCCAACCCAATCATATGTGCATTAGATTAATGATAAAAACCAGATTTGAGGCTGGGTCTAAAGTGTTTCTCAAAATACTAAATAAATACATAGAAATAACCAAAGCTACTTTACTCCAAAACAGACACAAGGCAGCTAAAGCAATCATTAAACACGCTCTCCTATAATGTTTCTCTCTCCTAAGTAGAAAGTTCAATTCATTTTAGCAAATTGGTTTGTTCAGACAGTTCTTTTCAATTAAAAAAACAAAAACACTCAGGGCCAAAAAGTCCCTGCATGCCATTTTACATGTCATTTTTAAACTGAAATCTCAAGTTAGAAACTGTGGTTCATCATTCCTAGTTACATAAGAGTTGTTTTCAACTTTCTGTTCCATATATATATATATATATATATATTAATAGTAAATGATGCGATACAAAATAATGCTTTATTAACTGAACCAAAGCAATGCTTCATGCTTAATTGAGTTTCCCAGCCGCTGCCACATACTGCAAAATCATTCCGATATCAAAAACGTCCCTTAAATAGCTTCAATGTGGAGAGCTACTTTTTGCAAGAAACCAGCAAAAACACTATAATGCCTGTTTGCTGCAAACACTGACTCATACTGTACATCAATGAAAACAGGAAGAGACAGCACAAAGCAGCAGAAAGAAAGCTTGTGCATGGCGTGTGTCTGCAAGTTTGTTTATAATGTGCTTGTGTGCAGTTCGAAGCACTGAGAGCCCACGTGTAGCGACTGAGGGGGGATAAACAGACCTCAACCCCTGAGGAGAATAGCAGCACTCCAACTGAGTATCACACCAGCTATCAACCCTCATCATCTCAGCCCTCAGTGCTGAGAAAAACACATTCTTCACACACAGCTGCCAGCATTTACATCTTCACTCCACTAAAACCACCAAGACCATTTTATCCAGTTTGAGAACCTCCTGACAGCTTTCTCGAAATCTTCACAGCAACAACTAGTCAATTTCATTCCCGATGCATAAAACTAAATGGCTCTTTCTATTTCCTGTAGCCGTAGGCATGTTGCTGACACAGAGGCTGCTTCAATTTGTAGTCAGCAAATAATGCTTCCAAAGATACTTAGAAATGGTTTTGTTTGTGCCTTTCGTGGCCATTGTGGCTCTGTGAGCAGCTCAGCGAAAAATGTGGACGAAGGATCGAGGGAGATGCTGATAATAGCTACATAAAAGAGTTGTTTTATTCCAGAATCATTAGCAGGCTACATGTAAACAACAGAACGAGACGTGAGCATCAGCGAGTCTCATGAGGTTCACATGAGGACCAGAACGTGCCTGAGTGGCTGTTAAAAAAGTTGCTGCCTGTGAAGATCAGTGGCTTATGAGACTCTGTTTCAGTTATGATGCAGTTTATGTAGGCGGAAGCCATCAGCGGTTGGTTTTGAGACAGAGCTATTATGTCTTCAACATAGTTTCTGGAGAAAACCAGTTCCCAACAAAAACTGAATCACTGTAGCACTTTAAAAATCAATGCAATGAATCCTTGACATTCAACACATTATCAGCCCGTCAGAAGAGAATCACAGTTAAGATGAAAACACCCGCACCTATAGACCTAGAGTCAGAGAGTAGCTTAACAGAGTAGTAAAAATCCTCACTCCACAGCTTAGCATCCAGCAAGAATCAATATTATAATTTTTTTTTACAAACATTTGAAACAGCTGAACGACGAGGATAATCTTTAGAGCTAACAACACTGAGCGCATAATGCTTTACTCCACAACAGCAGAACACTTTTTTTTTTTCCAGGTCTTGCGAGCCTTAAAGAAATAGCCAATAAAAGAAACACCTCACCGTTTTGAAGTCCTGGTGGCTGCATTCCTGGCCCTGGAAACGACAGTAGAGCATCATCTCCTTCAGGTCGTGACCCACTCGTTCAGTGAACTCCCGCATGCTGAAGGGCTTGGGCCGGTAGTTAGTGAAGTTGGATTTCTCTGTCAGAAAGGCCAGCACGTGGGGCTCGGCCAGGTGCGGCTCAGGGATCTGCAGATGCACGTCGAGCAGTGCCAACAGTTCCCCGGCGTGGTATAGGTCGTTCTGTGTGAGACGCGTGAAGCGGTAGGCGTTTAGATTGCAGACGGTGACTGCGGGAAACACTAGGCTGCCAGAAACCACAGCATCCACACTCGTGACGTGGGGGTAGGAGAGGAAGTAAGCCAGCCGTTCGGTGCTCTCCAGGACAAGCAGCACCAGGCTGGCAAGCAAGGCTGCACTCCAGAGCAGACGGCGTGAAGTGGAGCGGTGAGAGGAGGAAGAGTAGGGGAAGATGAAGCGCAAACCGTGCAGAGTGCTGCGATGTGCGAAGGACTGCCAAGGCGTGGGGCCTCCTAGGCTCCCCATGCCTCCGCTCTCGGTCTCACGGCTGGCCTCGCTTTCACAGCCCTCCTTCAGGTCCATCACTGACACGCACACACCTGCAGGCAGACACACGCGACTGTCAGCTTAAGCCCGGGCACCTTCTGGCATCTGATTCTGGCTATATTTCACTTCATTAGAGTTTCACAGACACATCAATAATATATCACAGAATACAGAGTCTTTCTTGAAGCAGCGGGTTTGACACAAACAGGAAGAGACTCTGTGACACTGTAAGGCTTTATGAAAAAACATAAAACTGAATGTAGACACCAGTGAGAGAGAGGATTTATATAACATGACCCTGCTGACCAAAGAAACCTTAAACTCCGAAAGAAGAAAGAAAGGAAAAACTGAAAGAATAAGAAAGAAAGGAGAGATGGAAATAATGAGAGAAAGTCAGGATGGAATGGATGGATGAAAGAGAAGAAAGAAGCAAAATGAGAAAGAAAGATGGAAGGAAGGAAAGAAAGAGAAAGGTGGGGTAGAAAAAAAGAAAAGAAAGAAGGGAGGAAAGAAGAAGGAAGGAAAATGAGGGAGATAAGAAAAGGAAGGAGAAAGATAGGATAGAAGGAAGAGAAGAGTGAAAGGAAGGCAGGCAAAAAGGAAGAAAAGAAATTAATAAGGAAAGAAGGAAGGAAAAAGAAGAACGATTGGATTAAAGAAAAAAGTTGAAGGAAGGGAGGAAACAAGGAGAGGAAGAATAGGATGGATGAAAGAAGGAAGTAATGGGAGAGATGAGAGGCAGGAAGAAAAGAAAGTAAGAGAGATAAGAGAAAGGTGAAAATGATGGCATGGACGGAAGAATGGAAGCAAGCAAGGAGAAAAAGGTGATGAAAAGAAGGAAAGCAAGTAGAAAGAATGCAAGGGAAGAAGGAAAAATCATTTGAGTAGATTTACACAAACACATACGCTCAGACAGAAACAAATCAAGGTACACAGACCCCTGACATCACAGCCAAACTGTCTCCTGTCCAATCAGAGAGAGTGACACACATACAGAGAAAGAGAAAGACAGGGTCCATTGAACACTAGCAGACAGAGCTGCTCCTATAAATAAATATCAGGCTGGACCACACACACACACACACACATCACTGAGTGAAGGAAGAACAGATCTTGCTCCAGTTAAGCAGTGTGAGAGGGTGGCAATGGAGTGGAAGATGCTGCCCAAGGGTTTCCCTCCGTCTGTCTCTCCACCCACTCCATCATTTCAGCCCCTCCAAAAGCCAGGATCCTCCTCCTCTACACCATCTCCCTCCTCTGCTTCTTCGTTTACATCTAGAAACCTCTCTCTAACTTTCTCCCACTTGTTTAAAAGATGTTAAGACAACGCTCAGAGCAAAAAAACAGCACGCATTTCTGAAACAAGTTTGGCAATATTGTATTGCCACTCAAGTGTCATGCCATTAAAGCTATTTAAACTAAAGGTAAAACTGAAAAGCAAACAGTACAGAGCTTAAAAACTATCCCATCCCCCATGAACACATACACACACGGTCACTGGACATCCAAAGGCGATTCTCAGCACCTCACGTAGCCAAACGACACAACATCCAGCCGTGCATGAGTGTGTGTGTGTGTGTTAGAGAGAGAGAGGGAGAGAGGCAGAGGGAGGCGGGTCAGAAGAGGGCTGGAGAAGATGTTGTCGTTGATCCCGAGTCGACGGAGAGTGTAAACGCCAGCTTCTTCTAGTCTCGCGCTCCTCGCGCTAGTCCAACCAAACCATCACGCGCCCGTTGCTCCTCGCCGTATCCATGCGAGCGACAACTCGGCCGGTACAGATGCGAGATACCCGCACACTTTCACATGCAAAAAACGCAAACTGAGGTAAAGAGAGAGAGAGGGACTCGTTCGCGCTTGCTCTTCACGAAACGCTGTGCCGTCTTTCCTCTCTCGCGCTCGCTTTTCTCTCCTCTCCTCCCGCGTGCGTTCATACTCCACTCCTCTCCTCTCCGCTTAGAGCGTGATGGATGGATAGAAGAAGCAGATTGTGGGTAAAAGGAGGAACGGGGAGACTGGAAAGAATCAAATACGAGAAAGGGGAGAGGAAGGTAACGCAGAGAGTGAGAAAAGAGGGGGAGATGACAGATACTGCATTCGGTGCCCGGCGGGCGACT
Organism: Enteromius unitaeniatus; assembly: GCA_032359435.1. NCBI lineage: Eukaryota > Metazoa > Chordata > Actinopteri > Cypriniformes > Cyprinidae > Enteromius > Enteromius unitaeniatus. Next base: position 20,076,025 of record JAUMHI010000035.1, on the reverse strand, counting down.
GACTGTCATCACGCTGGAAGTGTGTAATGGAAACTGTGCGAGGCATCTTTAAGTTTAATGCTTGCGTTTGCACAAACACCTGAGGGAGGGGGACTGGGGGAAAGCAATATGACTGAAAGAGATGGACAAGGGAAAAAAAAGAGAAATATAAAAACAGGGATGAGAAAGAGGGAGATGCTACAAGTGTGTGTTGTAATGCAAACAGACAGGACAAAAGAGAGAGAGAGAGAGAGAGAGAGAGCACAGACTGTGGGATGAAAAATAAGATGACAGGGAGAGCTGATTTTGGAGGAAGGTAAGGATTTGCCAGAAGAGGATAAAAATAACATTTAAATGGATGAGAGCAGCTGGTGAAAAATTTGATATATAAAAAAAAATATGTATGTCAATTCTCCGTCTCCGAGAGCAGCTGTAGAAGATCATTCCACAATACTTTTCACATTTATTTCTCCTTCCATCTCCTCCTGACAGTCATGTAGTGCGACTTTACGGAAATGACATAGTCTATGCCACGTTTTTCACGGCTCATCTGGCTGGAGATGCCAGACTGCATTAAGACAGCAGAGCCTGAGGAACTGGACGGCTCCTTGAGCTCTCTTCACCTCTCTGAAACCTTCACACATCAAGCCGGAACAAGACAGAAGGAAGCTTGTTTTATCTTTCACAACAGACTGTAAATGTCTTTCTCCGTTTCATTGTTGTTTTTTCCTTGGTTAGGTGAGGTGAAGAAAATGTTCCTCTCTATTTCATTGCCCTTGACACCCATTTCATTCTCCCTCTCCCTCATCGGCCTCTCCCTCGCACACTTTCATTCCCTCATTCCAGTTCCCTGATTTTCTCATCCGTTTCGGCCCTGGGTACGCAGATGTGAGGAACAGAGAAGGGGAACGAGTAAAGAGGTAATTTATGAACCTCTGCAAATACATTTACGCAAAATGGGTGTAAGACACACACACACACACACACACACACACCCAGAGCTCTGATTCTAGGCGAGGAGAGCGTTTGGCACACAGATCAATAGGCGAAGCTGGAACTTTATACTGCAGCTCTGACAGCCTGTAATGACACGAGCTCAGCTAAAGCTGTTTGGAAGAGTAAAGGGGATATGAGACACACAGTCATGACCTGACAGAAAAATACATACTGCCTGAAGCAGCATGTCCATTCACCCGAATGGATATTAAATGTAACTTTCACAAAATTATGCTTAAAAAACACTACCCAACCCTATGCTTTTTTTCCCCTTTTAAATGTTTCTTTTTTAACCTAAAATAATTGTGCATGTTAATTTGTTTTTGATTTTTCTTTTTTGATCATTTTTTTGGAGGGGAAGGGAGTAATATTGGGAATATAAAACACATTTGTACATAATACACATAAAACAGAATTTTTCTATTTGAATATAATTTAAAACGTAATTTACACCTGTGATGGAAAACTTTCATTTTGTAGCAGACAGTTTTAAGTGTCATGGTGCTTCAGAAATCATTCCGTGCTGTCTAATATTAATGTGGAAAATCAATATTTTTGGATAAATAAAAAGCTTAAACAAATCTATTTTAACCCAAAAATCTTTACCATCACTTTTTTCAGTTTAATGTCTCTGCTGAATAAAAAAAATCTAACCCCTGAACTGTCTAATATGCTATGTCAGTTCAATAAAGTTGCACCTTCTATAAACCATATTCACTCTCACATGTTTATGACGTTTTTTACCTGTGGAATAAACTTAAAGCAGCACCTTTAATTCATCAAAAACTAATGTAATTTAATGGCTGTCAAATTCATCTGCAATTTCGGTCCCTTTTCATACTAAATAAAAATGTGTAGGTTTCCTATCTTATATTATTTGGCAATTTCCCCCTTTGTATTTTCTGGCTGAAGAATGGTACACATTAAAGTGCCCCTATTATTATGAGAGGTTCATATTTTGATTTTAGTCCCAAACAACAGGTTGACATGCAAGCAAGTTCAAAAACACTTTCCATTTCTTATATGCATTTATTTTGATCTTATTTGTTCAGCAGCTTTTGTTAACGATTCCTTTTTCCAAACCCCTCCGGTGATTATCCATTTCATTTAAAGCAGTGTTTGTGAGATGTTTAATGCTCCAAAACATAGTGACAAAAAATTATCAAATTTGCATTTTCATCCAGACCAATGTAAAAAAGACCAACAAGGGGGCAGGCAAAATGCTAATGTTTCACGCTGATGTCAACATAAAACGTTTCAACGATTAAGACTATCTTTTGAGAAACGATAACTTTTATAACAATAATAGATTTAACACTTTAACACTGCAGGATATTACACACTGCATGAAAGCTCCTTTTCAAAAAAACATAAGGCACTCAATTCTAATAAAGTACATCTTTGGTTGTATCAGTTTTTTTACTTCTTTTAAATGTAGATGTCAGATTTTTCACTAAAGGATTATCTTGTCTAAAAGAATTTGGGATAATTATTTATTGCAGTATCTTTAAAAAAAAAAAGATGTCAGTCAAACTTCTTCTATCTTTACTTAAAGGAATAGTTCACAAAAACATTTTTAAAATGACCCTGTGTTTTCCTTACCCCGAAGCCATCCTAGGTTTATATAACTTTCTTTTTTCAAATGAAGACAGTCAGAGATTAAAAAAAAAAAATGTATCCTGGCTCTTCTAAGCTTGGCAATGCGAAAACTTGCATCATACGCTGTACGGAGAGTCAGAAGTCAGTCAAGAAGAAATATTTTTGTAGCCGAAGGATGTCTTGAGGTCAATAAAATGCAGGTAATTTTCATTTTCGGGTGAACTATTTCTTTACATTTTGTGCTCCATTTATTGTTTTTCCATTTTATTTATGGACCAATGACCAATTTCCTTTTTCAAATTTGAAATAACTTCTCATTCTGGGATAAGAACTCGCAGAAAGAAGATATTATTTTAATATTCTTTATCATTATAAAAGGCAATGTCAATCACCATTGCATTGTAAATACACATCCTCCTATTCAATATCCACATCCAGCTATTTTCAGCTGTACAAAACTGTTTTACTGCTTGATATTGAAAATTGGTGTTTTACGTTTTTCTAATGTGTTATCTTGATTATGAACATGTTGCGCTAATGAACCGGAAGCATCACACAGGTTTACTTCCGCGTTGAGGAAAAAGGTGGATTACGCTAATGAGTCTGCTGTGTGGACCTTCTGCACAAAGGCGCCCTCCAGTGTTGAGTATGAATGAAACCAATTACATGTGAGAGCTCAGCGCCCCCATAAAGCTTGCGTCACCCCATTTTGTGTACACATAGAAAGAAATACTCACCTCCAAAGACATTTAATGTAAAAATATGAAAGCAATATCCAAACAGCACACTGTCAAAAGCTCAGAAGGGTGTAAATACAAAATGATATAAGCAGTTAACAGTTGTAAACCAAAGTAACATTACCTGTTTCAGTGCTGGCAAAATTATACTTACTCTCTGTACAGGGGCAAAATCTGCAGGATGATAAAGCCAGAAGAGGGTCAACGGTTGGTGCTCTTGCCCCACGTACACTCACTGTTGATGGATAAGTCCTGCAGACGGCGGAGATCAACAAGGCATTTTCTCTGACTCTCAAAAATTCCCCACATTGGCAAGCTAACTTTTTTGAAGTGCGGGTAGACCGTCTCATCTTTCATATCTGACAACATGCTTTCACGCTGCATTAGTAACTGCTCGCACTTCTGTTTTATAACTGCAAGTAGTGTTAAGGTGCCTTACCGCCAACTACGTGTCATATATACTATACTACCTATACTGCTGCTGGATTATTTATTTCAGTGTTAACAACTATTCATCTTCAAATATCAGTTATTAGCAATACCACTATATTGCAATATCCATATTTAACGAACCAAAGACATTTCAGTTTTTAAATATCACGATTATCATCAATATGGTATGGTGTGTTTTGAGGACTCAGTGCTGTTTAATTCTGTTCTGCTCCATCTAGCTGTTTTTACAGTTTACAGTTTTTATGTGTGAAC
>JAUMHI010000035.1:20058117-20071909 GCA_032359435.1 Enteromius unitaeniatus | reverse complement strand
TGTGAACGTTTTCTGTAGCTGATCATCAACACATAACAAGACACATGCTAGTGTGATGACAACAACCAAACTTTAACTAGTCTTTTTCCAGCCACGCACGCACAAGTACTTCCCTGTGGCAAGGCACATTCGCTTCAGTATCATTGGGATACTATTGCTGTTATTAATTAATATTTTGAATGGCCAAAAATATTCTCATTTTACCGTTTCATTTGTTTCATTCTTGTCGTTTTTTTTTTAAATCTCTGTTATTTCATTTCAGTAATAAATGATAACTTTCTTTGGCAAGCTGAAATAGCAAGTAAATAAAGCAATATATTACATTTCAGATAAACTACATCAATTATTTTGGGTCCATTGTGGAAATAATATAGAACTGAACAAATCTCTTCAGAAAAGCAGAAGGGTATTGCCGTAATCTAGATGATAATTGTGACAATTTCTCAGAGTCTGAAGACAGAAGCTGTATTCTTCACAGATACTCATTATTTTCAAGAAGCACAAAATAACAGCAAGACGACAGCAGGCAGGGTCACTCGCATCACTCTTAACCAGTGCACAACACATCCCAAGACCTGAAGTAAAGGTGAGAACAGACCTGACTTGTTCAAATAACGATCTAGACCAGCAGATCCACAATTCAGGGGGAAATAAATAAATAAATGCGTTTTGTTGTTGTTTTTTTTTATAAACTTGCCACTTTCAAAAAAACAAGATGGGGGTGAGGTCTTCTAATTAATGCTGAAGAGCTGAGTGATTGATCGTTCAAGTGTCTCCAACAATCAGTGGCTTTTCAAACTAACAGAAGACCCGATACTGATTAAATCTGGCTCCCGTTCAAGTGTCCGTTAATTACTCGAGGCAAATTACTAAGAACTAAAGAAAAGGGATGGAACAGTAGTAACGGCTTTATGGACTGGTGCTAAAGACCTTGTGGAGGAACATTACCCTCAGTAATGACTCCGAGCCTAATCATTAGTGCGCATGTCGCCCCCTAGTGACTGATACACATCCTACAGCAAACACTTACACGTCTTTCTCTCCAAGAGATCATTGGCCTGATCCATCTGACTGAAGCCACGAGCGCTGAGGATAAGTGAACAAATCTCTAATTTTCGAAAAGAAATGAAATGAGTCGAAGTAATACGCTTATTTATCTCTTTAGCATATAAATTAACATGGGGAAAGAGACGTATTAGAAACGATGGCTGCTATCCTATCCTCCATCGCTCACATATGCCATCCCCAGCTCGTCTCGCACCAGTATCTCTGTGGAGGCCCTGATAATACTGACAGCTGCAGGGCTTCCAGACTGTTAATGACTTAATGAAGCGAATAAGGCAAGGTCCCTGTGCCCCCTCAGCTGCAGTAATGAGCAAAGTTTAAACACGGATTACACCTCCTCGGGGCCCTGCATAAAACTCACATTCATTCACCAAGTAACAAGAGACTGATCTGTGACACGCTGACAGATTAGATCAGATCCCGTCTTTGTTCTGAGCTCAGTAAGAAAGCGGTGTCAAACTGCAAAACAGGTTTATTAATGGATGAAAATGCCTATGGGAATTTCAAAGTTCAAATCGAAAGAGGTTAAAGTGTCATTTAGCTATTCGAAGATGGCATGGTGCATAATCAATTCTTATATATATATATATATAAATAAATAAAAGAGGTAAATTAATTCATGGCCTATATACAAACATGAATATTTACAGATTTAATTACCCATATGTTAACTGAAGATGTAATAATAGGAATTCAATGGATGCAAATGTAATGGATTTACTCAAATAGCCTATAGGTTTTTAAAATTTACATCTAACATATGTAATTATGGAATAATAAGTATTGCTATTAAAAATAACAACATGCTACTTGGGCCTTTGCACTAATTCTGAATGAGCCAAATTATACCAAAAGGTCTAATATTATCGTTTTACTTTGAAATAAATACTATTTTTTAAATCTAAACATGAATCTACCAAACCCCTATTAACCTATCGTTTTAGAGCTGACTAAATCTCACAAATGTAAATATTCAAATAATAAAATAGCATAGCCATTTATTAATGCTCAGATTTTGTACCATCTACGGTCAAGAGAAACTTTCCGTATGGCTATAAAACCCCCAGCTAATGGATTTTACTCTCCTCTACCTCAAATAATAAGTTATTCATAGAGGACGGGAGGTTTAATATTTAATCAATTAATTATTCTACACAAGGTACACCAGGGAAGACTGAATAAGTAATTGCACCTTCATGACTTTTTAATCACTCATAGCGAATAAACCTAATCTAGAAATCAATAATACACGGAGTGACATGCTGTTGAGACTGCGAGACCAAGACAGTACGGAGCAGTTCATAAAATATGAAGATTAATCAAGACAGGTAAAAATGTAAATTAAAAGATGCCGAAGAAAGACAAAGAAACAGGCAGGGCCTTCCAATTATAATCAATGAAATGATCAAATAATGTCAAGCACTCAACACGTCGTGCAAAAGACATGGAAAAGCTTTTTAACAGCGTGAACAAACCCCATTATGCCAGGCACTCTGCTAGTGCATCAGAAATGACTAATTACACCATTTGAGTCCTTTAAGGGGGAATCCAGCTGGCAAACTGTAGCTTTAATGGCTGATTTAAATTCACAAGGAAAGCTTGCCAAAAAAACCCCACATCAGATTACTGGTTAATTTCAACATGTAATTAACATTGATCGGTACCGACATGTTCCTTCAACCCATCTGATACTAGCTATAAAAGCATGTTGCATTTGTCAGCGATACTCAAGAAGTGAACACATCATTTTATGGGTCTCATCAGGTATTTATTCTTTCAATTTATGCATGAGACAAGCGATTCATGTACATATTTACAAAGGTTTACACAACAGCTGAAGGAGAGTAGTGTGGCTAGCAGGTGTTGCTTGTCTATTAGTGTGCATGGTTATAATATGTATTAATATGAGAGCCTCCGCAACTATACTTTCCATTTAAAGTGCCCTTGTGATTTATGTTATCCATCATATGCCTCCACAGGTAACTCCCCGAGCAGCTCATCAAGGTCATCTTAAAAGAAACATTCATAAACACAGATCAATATTTAAATGCACAGACTCCCTTCGTAATTCACAAAACACCAAAGCATCTGAAAATTAAAGCAGCTACATTTCCTTTCCCCATCTAAATTCAAACAGATAGTACAACTTAGCACAGCATACCACCCACTGTTTGGAACACAAATCATTATTTGCTGAAATGTAATAAAGTCTAGTGAATTGCGTGATAAATAGTAATTAGGATAATTGCATTCTTCTCATCTGGAAATCTCGCATCCCATGTTCAAATAAAGTGCAAACGATGTAAAAAAATTCATGAATGAAAAAGAATCCAGCTTAGGGGTGGATATAAAAATAATAACACGAACCATGACATGCCCGAAACGTTGGCTGATTTCTACTAATAACAAACCCTCATTCTAGGCCTGAGAGAGCCTCAGATTATATAGGTTATACACACACAAGGATACATACACATAGATTCAAAAGCTTTCTCATTATTACAGCTTTGTGTGTCCCCTCTTTTTTCCTTCACCAGCATGTTCAACTGCTTGTTTCCTTCACAAGCATGCATTTTACATGGCATTTAGGGGTCAGAAATTAATTTGTAACAAAACTGTGCCAAATCCAAACGGGTCTGTCAAAAGTATCCATTTAGACTTAGCCTGGCACCCTGCCTTCAACAAAGGTTTTCCTGACTTCATACCTCATGCTTTTAACATGCAAATGATGCAGTTTGTGAAGAAATAAAATAGTTATCTTAAATGCTCAAGTTGCACTTCAGGAGTGCTGCCATTATGTCTGTTTGAGCTGCTCCAGACCAGTATATTTGAGTGTGGAAGTTGTCCCAAAAAGCACGATTAGCCAATATGGTCCCAAGTTCCATTGTTACCAACATATGAACAATTCTGTATTTCCCTGAAATCGCAGTTCCAATGAACAATTGGAAACAGAATTGCAAATTTGTGTTTGGAACCCTCTCTCTCACAGCTGTGGTCAAATATAAGCATTGCAAACATAGTATAATAATCAGACAATGTCAGATAGATTAGAGCGATCATACATGGCATTTCTCCCAGATGCGTCCTGGCCAGGATATCTATATTGCTTTGATTTGTACCTCAAGAGCGTTTTGAAAACAAAGGAACCAATGTCATACCGATTCGTCACACACAAACCAAGTCAAAGCCTATATCCTTATAACAGTGGTTTTCAACCTGTGGGCGGTATTCAACCTGACGGGGGGCCGCCAATTATTGTTAATAGAAACTGTAATATTGTTAATATAATTTAAAAAATCTGATCCGTTATGTATATTTTCTGTTTATTCAATGCATTACCAGTTTATTCAATAAAGACAATTAACAGCTTTGTTTGCGAGTACTTAGTTAACGCGACACAAAAAGCGGGATCGTTTGCAGTGGGCCGTGAGTTAGAAAAGGTTGGGAACCACTGCCTTATAGAGTTCCTGGCCAGGAATGCATCCGGGAAACGTATGATAATAATAGATAAATTAGCAGAAATTACTCTACCACCAGTAAATGATGTCCAATATTGTTAAACCAACATGGTTCTAATGATGTAGGAATATCCATGTGACTAGCTAGTTATTTGGTCCAATTATACAACATACTATGATGGTTAGGTAGCAAATTGTGTTACAATATGGGAAGCAAAAGCAGGTTTTGCTTGGCAGTGGAAATGGGAAAACACAAAGCAACGAGTATTTGCCAAACACTTAGGGTGTTTACATTTGGCAGGTTTGGTTTAATTAAAAAACTAACTCTGCTGTGGTTAGTTTAAATAAGTTTGAATGCTGCCATTCAAGCTTTAGTGTGCACTAAACAATCAGACAGAGACCAATCTTTTCAGAGGGCATCGATCCACTTCCAAATAATCACTGGTTGACTGGTTAATTTAGATAATCAAGCATAACCGTTTCTGCATTTTATAGATGTTATGCTACACATTACAGTTTGGTACTGGCGTCAGAGTCGCTGCATGTGCAGTGGGGGAGTTCCTGCAGCTGTTTTGACTTTAAAAGGAGTAAAACCAGCCAGTAAAAATACCAATCAGTCAATTGCATTTAGCCCAGAACCAGGCAGTTTTAGATGTTCGGTAAGTTCACAAAACGTCATGTACATATCAGTTTGTGATCACATCTATTTCTCATTTGTTTTGCATCTTTAGGTTTGTTGTTAAGCGAACCAGGTGTAACATTTTCTTTTCAAAAACACCAAATGTACACCCTTAGAGCAAGAAAAAGAAATCTGTCACTCCACTCACATACAGCTTTCAGCCAGTACATCTCTTTGAGACTAAAACCGTACACTTGCTTGTGTGATATTGCTTAATTGATGATACTCCAACATACACACCTGTGTCCCATGCTGCGTCTCCTGTTGGCCCGGACACTGTAGGTGCTTGACAGAGCTCATTAGAGACAGCTGCGGTGTCTAAACCATCAGGAGCCCCATTTTCCTCAAACACATTTTCACTGTCGTCTTCGTCATCAAAGTGGAGCTCCATCAGAGACACCAGGCCCCCTGCACGCCTACTGGATTCACTATGCAACGTAAGCTCCTGCATGTGCATGCAACCACCAGGGTGAAATGAGAAACAAATCAAAAAGCAAAAGACAACATCACAAATTGTTTAATGAAGGAACAATTTGGAATCAAAGCATCTCCTGAGGATAGGTAATTCACAAACAAACAAGCAAAATGCTAAAGAGCATATCAGGCTCATGAAACACCTGGAGAAAGGCTATAGAAAATTAAGAAAAACTACAGAAAAGTAAAAAACCTGAACAAAAGGTGACTCACCAACGAAGAGTGGGATGGCTGAGAGTGGTGGAAGACCCCATCAGGTGGGTATATCCTGAGTAGGTTATTGGGTGTGACGTTCAGGTAGTGATTTCGGTGTGATGGTGAAAACACACCCACCTTTAAAAATAATGAGAGTTGTGTGTATTCTTGCCTCATTATTCCACTTCATCTACTTTGTTTCCATTGAATAGAGGAAATGATAGAGGAAAGTGAAAGATCTGGATCTCCAAATATCATAAGGAAGATCATGTAATGCCCACATAAGCACACTGTGCTTTGAGCAATCTAAAGTGTATATAATCTCTTGTGAAAGTCTATAATGAGGTTAGATGCATAGTTACTTGTTTGAGTAGTAACACAGCTCCTGTCTTGAGCTCTCCCAATCTTTCCTCCACCAGGCGACGATGAACAGTGCCCTGCATCTCACCTTAAGAGAGAAAAAGACTTCTGAAAACGAGAATGCAATCAGACCAAGAACACCAGCTCAGTCAGTGACCTCCTGATTTTAGAGTAACTGGGATTGTGTGTGTATGTAAGAGAGAGAGAGAGAGAGAGAGAGAATGGGATGGATATGGTCTCCGTTATCAGAATGGAGATTTTTTTTTTTCAGTTTAATGCAATTAATCCCACTTAACAGTTTTTAAATATACTTACTTTATTTGTTTTCCAGAAATTGAATATATTAAATAATTTTGTCATTAGCAATTTTGTTTTCTATTGATTGGCAGCACTAACATACATGCATACTCACACACTAGAGGATGGATACCCGACCCAAGCCCGGCGGTGCCCTGCGTCTGTGTTATAACAATGCTTTTTGCCCCGTGTGCACTGATGTTCTCATCTGTTGACATTTCCGAACGCCTTCCTACAGTTGCTTAATAAAAGCGGGCTTTCCACACAAAAAGGTGCATGTGTAATTAGTATGAGGAAAAACAATTAGATTGGGCTCGGATATAAATATCTTAATGCCTGTCGGGCTCGGGTCGGGTTAGGTTACTGTTCTGTCGGACGCAGACCAGGCTCGGACAGAAAAATGCGGCCCGATCTGCACTCTAACACACACACACACACACACACACATTCGTTTTTATTATTACAGCATAAAATACTAAAACAGTTTAAAAAGTTGGATGAGAAAGAGTGTCTACAAAATGGTGGCAAGTTAAAATATAGTTTTCATTTTGTTTAGTCACTGCCTGGTGATGTACAAGCTCTAATTATTAGTACCTGTGGGATCTCTGAAGACGGCCTTTGCATCTGCATGTGTGTGCGTGATACTCTTCAAGACGACAGCCATATTAGGGACCTTATTCTTAGTTAGCTGCCTGAGAGCAGCCTGGAGTGAGAAAGTGATAAGTCGCAAATAACCACCAAAGAAAAACAAGAGAATAATTGAAAAGAAAAAGCAGAAGTTGCAGCACAGCCTCAAGGCCATTGGTAATGAATCAAGTGAAAAGCTAATCAACATTTGTCAGCCTAATGAATATTTAACACACGTGTTCCATTAGCAGAGAATCGTTATGACACACTGGGCAAAACACATTAAAATTACATTATTAATCACTTTAAGGTGACTGATGACAACAGTGATTATGTTTGTGTTAATCATTTGTGGAGCCGAGATTCCTCATTTGTCCTGATTATAGCCATAGAGTTCCACTTTAAGTATAAATAAAATAAAAAACATTTTTTTTGGTAAAAATCTGGATATTAACAAAGTAATCTGCAGATTAACAAAGTTCTATTCTAAGCACAAACATTTAAATAAGCTCATTTGACATTTCTGAGTAGCTTACCTTGCGGAGTACCATGACAACACTGTAAGAGTGAAGAAAGCAAGAGGGGTTCTTCTCATCCAATCCCATTTCACTCTTCATCACTGCCCAAGGACCCCTGCAGAACTCCTCTTCCTCACTCACCTGAGAGCTGGAAACCTGCTGTGAAAAATGGACACCTTGTCTGATGAGTGCAAGTTTGTGAGTATGTGAGAGAGAAAGTGGACCTTCAAGCAATTTCACACAACTGTGAAAAAAAAAAATCAAAAGAGAAAAGAAAAAAAGTGAAGGATGGGACCATGTATTTTACCTATTTTGGTATCACCCGAGATTGGATATTTCATAATTACTAATGCACATTTTTACACTACATTTGAACACTAACCAATTTAATAACACTACTAAATATAACACTCACATAAATTTTACATTAATATCCATTTTATAATGTTGCGAAGCATAAAAAGTCACGTATAGCATTGGTATATACCAAATATATAGCATATAGCTAATTTTCACTTTAAAGAAAATACTTTAAATAATTTCTCTCCCTCATGTCATTTCAAAACCGTCAAACCCTCGTTCATCTTCAGAAAACAAATGAAGAGATTTTTGATGACTGAAAGCTCTCTGAACGTGGTTTCAGTGTTGTTTTACATTCAGTAGAAAGCACACAATGTGCATAAACTGGGGTACGCTCCAAAACAGTGGAGGTTGGTAACTCGGGGAGAAGAACTTTTATTATCTTTTTCTTTACACGCAAAAAGTATTCTTTTAGTTCTGTAAAAATACAGTTGAACCCCTAATGTCACGGGGACTATTTTACCGATGTCCTTGCTACATTTCTGTGGCTGATTATGCTAATATCCTTACTGTCTACAGAAACAGAGCTCAGATCTTCCATCAAAAATATCTTAATTTGCAAAGATAAAGATGAGATGTCTTACAGGTTTAGAATGACATAAGGATGAATAATTAAGGCAGGGTAGGGGATTACATAAAGGACAGTGATAGTAGGCTTTGAGAACATCCCCATCTTCCCTTCAAATCAAACTCCTGGGAGCTCCATTTCTCATTTTCGTTTAAGCCTTTTTTAAATCGAATATCTATATCTTACCAGCTTTTTTTGTTTTAAAAAATAAATAAATAAATAAATAAAAGTTCAGTTTAACACAATTCACATACATCACTTCTTAGCCGAGCAACTGCTCCATGTGCAGGCGTCTGAGGAACTGCCACAACAATGTCATCAAGATTCTGTTCACTGGCCTACAAAACACAGACCAACAAACGAAAAGAAATCAGAAACACAGTTATTCATTAGAAAGAAGTGTGTTTTACCAGATAGAAACAGCCGTGCGGTACATTAAATAACAGTTCTGTGCTGTACTTATTTGGTTGGCATGAACAATAGTAAGACCTGCAGTGGTAGTGCTCCGGCTGGGCCAGGAAAACGACGTGCCTTGGCTGGCATCATGCGGCTCTGTGGTCTCTGAGGTGTCTTATTGGCTGCAGACACCAGCTGGACCAGGTGATTAGTCAGGACAGGTGTGTTCAGAGCACGAGGTGTAAATGTGCAAGAGGACTTAGCAGTGGAGGGCACAGAGTGGAAAAGAGACCCTCGGGGCTGCAGCGGGGTCCTCGGTGTTGAAGCGCCCCTGTTGCACTGAGGCGACACAAATGGAGGTCTTGGAGTCGCAGGTCTGGGGAATCGCGAGGCTGGAGTAGCGGGACCATGCATGAGATTTGCATTCCGCAAAGGGGTAGAGGGATATATGGGGCCTTGGATGGTTGACACGAATGAGGTGTTGACTGGGGGCCGTGTAATTGACACTGAAGAGGAGGTGGCGCCGAACCACCCATGAGAGGATACTTCTGGTGCTGATGGCCTCATGCGTTTGGGGGATGAAATGCTGTCCAAGGGTGCAGCTGGATTATTTTGTGGCGCAGAAACTACTTGAGGAATGCTATCCAGTTCCTCCAGATCCACATCCCAGTCATCAAAGTCATCTTGAGGAGGGAGGTCTCTCTGTGGGACTGCTGGGGGTGGAGGGTTTATTGGGTTAGAGGAAGGCTGCAGGGATGACACTGGTGCACGGAGAGAAGAAACAGAGCCAGAGATTGACTGATGGCAGGGTATGGAGAGATCTGGCAGGGCACTGATAGTGCCACATGCTGGGGTACGAAGAGCTCCAGATTCACATGCATTTTCCCCAGGGCCTGATGACAAGTTACCAGAGCTCTTCTGTACATGTGAGGATTCAGATGATGGTGCTACAGAAGGAGCTGTAGAAGATGTTTGCTCTGGTGGACACCTCCAATCAACATCAAGCAAATCCTACAGATGAGAAATTGAATGACAAGGAAACCAAACAAAGGTGTGTGTGTGTGTGTGTGTTGACATTTGTAAACAGAAGGCAGAACATACCGAAATATTAGTTATAGTCGGTCATGTTATTTCTAAGCACATTATAAAGTGCAAGTAAGTAACTTAGACGTAATAAAGCTAACGTGCAAGTAAAAAAAAAATCTATTTTACAACTAAAAGTAGCCAAACCTCATCAAACTCCTCTCCAACGGCGAACAAGCCCTTCCATTTATTACAAGCCTACATCAACAAACCATAAACATCCTCATTAATAAATGAATAATCATTCACACAGCTGTTAGTTAACAAATTAGCTAGCTGTTTGTATATAGCTTACCGTGGCTGCCATGTCTGTTCAGTTAATAAGAACAGATATACAACGCGACAAGCATCAACTGTTACCGTAAGCAACCATCTGTTGAAAGTTTTGTCCTCGTGTGATCTCCAGACAAAAACACCGAATACTCATCGCGTTATGTCCGATTTTTACACCTTCGCGCCGCCACCTTCAAACGCGTACAGCGTGCGTGACGTATGCAGGTGACGTATTTCGTTAGCGCGCTCAGCACTAGTGACGCAGCGCCATCTGCTGGCTGTGTGCACTTTGAGCTAGTGGTATACCGAGGGAAAATTGTCCCTATTTAGCAGATTATTGGTAAAGGCGAAGAAGATATCGGTTTAATTTATACTTTGTTCTAATAGCACCAAATACTAAGCAAATGGTATCTATATCCCACTTCACTGAGTTCAAATCGCATCTGCCTTTTGTTACAGCAGTTAAAGCTTGGTTTTTACAATCAGATTTAGAAAATGAGGATATGCAGAGATTTCTAAATGTGAGAGCAAGTCTCTCGGTAGGTATAAAATAAAAACTATAGATTATGTGGACTGCAAACTATTGATGAACATTAGATAAAATAAACTACATAAATAACGCTGAGTTTATAAACTACATAAACATTTCAGTCTGACACATCCCAAGCTAATGTTGACTACTGTATTTTAGATAAAAGGCTGTAAATGCTTAGTTGAACGTTTATAAACATTAAAACAAGTTTGTCACAGTCCTGAAATTACCAAGACAAAAACTGGCTAGAAATAACTTTAAAATGACAAACATGAGATTACTAAAACTTCAATAAGAACGAACTGAAGATATTTGAAAAGTCCATTCAAAACTACTACACTGAAAGATGTACTATACATACTCAAGTATAAAACTGCTGGTAGTTCAAATCTGGTATTAAGGGGGACATCCAAAAGGTAAAAATATGATAAAGATCCAAAAATGTAACGTTGAGGTATATCAG
Source organism: Enteromius unitaeniatus (assembly GCA_032359435.1). Lineage (NCBI taxonomy): Eukaryota > Metazoa > Chordata > Actinopteri > Cypriniformes > Cyprinidae > Enteromius > Enteromius unitaeniatus. Next base: position 20,060,561 of record JAUMHI010000035.1, on the reverse strand, counting down.
CAGGATGCTTGTGCAAAGTGACTTGCAGACTAAATCAACTGAAAAACATTTAAAGAACAGGATTTTTTTTATTTTTTCCACAAACAATACAGAGGTGCCATATTGTTAAAACAGTTCTAGAACTTCTGGAACTGCTTCTTGGCTCCTGCTGCCTTGGTGACCTTCAGGACGTTGAACCTCACTGTCTTACTGAGGGGTCGGCATTCTCCAACTGTAACGATGTCACCAACAGTCACGTCCCTAAACAAAGAGATCATCATTAGTAAAATTAAAGAAAGTGCTTGTAATAAACTTGCACAAATCTCTCCCAAACATCTTGAGAGCAAAGAAACAGTTTAAGCATTATCTGCTGCATCAGTGATGCCATAAGGCAGTGTCGTCAGAGCCTGACAGACTTGGAAGACCATCGTGAGAAAAAACATCATTTGCAGCTCACCGCCCATTTTAAGCTCATGTTCAAATATTAGCATCTCCTAAAAATAAAAAAGGGCACCAAAGCAGATTTTTATTTATTTATTTTTACCTGAAGCATGGGGAGAGGTGGACAGACATGTTCTTATGTCTCTTCTCAAAACGGTTGTACTTGCGGATGTAATGCAAGTAGTCCCGTCTGATGACAATGGTCCTCTGCATCTTCATCTTGGTCACCACACCTGGGAAGAAAAAAAGTGAAGGCAAATACGTTCACATACAACGTTTAAAAAGGGACAGCATACAGAATCTTTGATTTCCAATAGGTCCAAGATGCACTAAAATTAGACCTAGGGAAGCATCAGTGAAGCCATTTGGCATTATCCTCAAAACCCAAAGGATTCAGAAGACCATCGTGAGATAAGACATCATCTGCACCCCCACAACAATACTACAAATAGCTAGAAAATCAGACTTACCAGACAGAATACGGCCTCTGATGGACACGTTTCCAGTAAAAGGGCATTTCTTATCAATATAAGTGCCAGCAATAGCCTGTGGAAGCAAAGCACAAGAACTTTAGTCATTTGAACACAACTGAGATCACACAATGGTAGCCTTTTCAACTGCATCAGCATTGCCAAAGGCAGTATCCTCAGAGCTCTCTTGGAGTCTAGGAAGACCATCGTGAGAAAAGACATCATCTGCAAAGTAAAGCTACACTTGAAGGCAAACACAAGCTCACCTCTCTGGGGGTTTTGAAGCCCAAGCCGACGTTTCGGTGATAACGGGGGAGCTTCTCTTTGCCACTACCTTCAACAGCCAGAACCCGCTTCTTGTTCTGGAAGACGGTGGGCTGCTTCTGATAAGACCTCTCGTTCTGAAACACCACCACAAGCACAAAGTCAGTTCATTTCCTTGCAAACTAATGTGCAAGAACAACATTCCTATATACTTCAAAACCAAAAGTCTTAAAGTTAAGGGCTATTAGTATAGCTCACTTGGAAACCCGAAGAGTTTTCAGAGGCGAGTGTTTTCTCGTTTAAAAGGCCATTTCATTTTTTTTATGCTGCATCAGTAATGCCGAAAGGCAGTGTCGTCAAAGCCTAACAGACTTGGAAGACCATCGTGAGAAAAAACATCATTTGCAGCTTCATGCTCATTTAAAGCACGTGTTAAACAGACCAAAAAAATGCACAAACTCTACAAATAACGATATGAGCGAACTCTTTAGAATAGAAAAGCTACTCCTCCTGGATAACATCCATGTGCTGTGACAAATTCAGTTAATTTACCACTTACTTAAGACAGATTTAGCTAACGTTGTTTATATCGTAACTTAAAAAGTAATAAAACACAGCGGCATGTTTTAAGAAGTCACTTTCTGCTAGTCGGGTAAGGCAAGGCCGCTCGTCAACGCTTCCTACCCGTTAACTGGAGACGAAAAACACATATTCTAGTCTCCAGGATGATCCACTTCGCCACGATTGCATCCATTGTGGTTTCTTTGTCGTCTATCAACCACAATTTGTAGCTTCGCGCTTAAGTTAAACGACACAACAACCGCGTTTTCGCGACCACGCCGTTCAGAGTCCCATACCTGTGTGTCCGCCATCTTCGCCAGCCGAGTCGTAAAGAGGACTACACATGCGCGAGACAGACGGAAGAGCGGCTTCAGCGGACGTGACGACACACTGTGGGTGGGGCTGAGAGAACAGTTTGTTCTTGATTTCAACTATAATGTTTGTCAGAGGCCTGCAATCCGTGGTTATTTAATTATTTACATTTAAACAACTTAACCATTTAAATCGCTGTAACGACACGTGTGCGTCTGTGGTTGGTCACCGTCTAATTGCGGCGTTGAGAAGGTATTTCATTCTTTAATTTTAGCAGTGTTGGGAAGTAACTAGTTACATGTAATTAATTACAAATAATTGTAATCGAAAATTGTAATTACAATTGTAATTGTAAATAATTGTAATCAATTGTAATTGTAATAATTGTAAATTACAGTTAATTATGTTACTGTTAAC
>JAUMHI010000035.1:20020467-20049771 GCA_032359435.1 Enteromius unitaeniatus | reverse complement strand
AGTAACTGTTTAAATATACTTATTGATTAAGATGCTGGACATATTAATTAACTAAGTGTATTTCATGTTTCAAACTTCTGATAAACTGCAATCGAATAACTCTTTGAGCTCATTTGCATAGACTAACCATAGAGCTAATATAAAGGAAAATTTTTAAATGTGAGGTTATTCCCCAAAATCGATTAATGAATTAATTTGTTAATTGATTTCCCTTTAAAACCTACAACTGTAACTAAACCCGTTTGATTTTAGCCAACTAAATTTACTGTAGACTAAAATCATATATTTATATAGTCTAAAACTAGACTAAAACTAAAAACAATTCAGATGACTAAAATATGACTAAAACTAAATTAACACTGCTGATGAGCATGCTCAGGTGTGTTTGATTAGGTTTAGAGGACTGTACTAAAAGATGACATGTTCACCTTCAGCTGATGTGTGATGACATCGGTATTCATAGCATTTTCCCATCCATTTCTTGCATCTTTAGTGGTTAGGTTGGGATTGTAAGGAACAGGCCCTGTTTAGAATAACAAAATGTTATATTTCTTTATTTTCTGAGGCAGGGGATAAGTATGGCAAGTGACAAATGTAAAATGAGGTGTGGGACCCTTACATTGGCTGGTCTGGTGGGGATCTAGTAGACTGTGGATGGTCAAATGGATTGAACTGACTGTATCATCCAGCCCTTTTCCTAGAGCTTTGCTCAGTTGCTCCATGTCCTTTAAAAGATGGGCCATCAAGAATGGGCCAGGATCCAGCACAGCAGGTTTGATGATCTGCGTGACACTCTTAACAGAATATGGGATGAATATAGTTAAAGGTGCCCTCAGTTCCTTGATTTTTTTTGTTTAAGTTCGGTTGACATTAGACCAGAGTTGGGTTTGGTTATTAATACGGTTTCTCTGTTCTTCAAACACATGTGTATTTGATCTGGATATATGTTGTTTTGATTACTGATACATGTGATCCAAACAATTAGCATTTGACCATATAAAACAAACAAAGAATATATTACTTGTGGGTTGTTCTGAGCTCCCAGCAGCATGGACATGTGTGTGAGCAGTCTGAGAAGAGTGAAGGGGGCAGGTGACATATTTTTAGTGTCTTGCATGTCAGGTTGGTCACGACGCTGCACATCACCCAGAATGTGTCCTGACTGAGTACGGTCCCCTCTGCAAAGAGGTACAATTGCCTTAAATTTATAAAAATAAATAAATACTCTTAAGAATTACCTCTAAAAAGACACTATCCACATCTCTACAAATAATTAGTATGGCTAATAAATGACTGCCAGTTGAAGCAGTTTTGATTTAAGGCTTTTCTTGGTTTCAAATTTAGCCATTTATGTAAGGAATGATGAATCATAGGAATGTATAGTGTGCAAGTAAATACCGCAAAATAAATCCCAAAATGTTAATTAAAATGCTAATTTTGTATAGTTATAAATCTTTACTGTAAAGTTCTCTATGCTAACATTAATGACAATATATTAAATAACAATTCTACACATTTATTAATTATGCTTCGTTTCATATATGAATGCATTTTTAACTTTTAATGTAAAAAAAGAAAAACAACAAGCATTCATTGCAGTAGTAACTCACTGCACTGGCATGGCTTGGAAGCCTTGAACAGGATTGTGGTTGATGCCACCTATGGATGCATTACAGTCTGGACAGCGACCAACCTCCATGGGTCGACCACACTGGACAGATAACAGAAAGAACCATGTTTTAATTTTAGAAGCAGCAGCAGAAATAACACAAATCTAATTCGGTGCTTTGTCAAAAGTAGTATCTAGTTAATGCAGTGTTTTCATAGGAGCATGATCCTACCTCACCAACAGTGCATGGATGGCCATTAGGACAGACTGTCAAAAACAAAGGGATGCCAGAGATTAGGAAATTATGATATACAATTCTCTCAATTCAGAAAGCCATGCCAATTGCAAAGACCTGTAAACATTTCAACCCCCTTGGACCCCATGGTGACTCAAAAAAGGTAATCCCTTTTACTTTGTTTACAAGTCCAGAATGCATGCATTAATAGTTTTTCAGTAATTTTGTCATCATCTTTTATTATTTACTTAAAAGTAACAAAATATTTTGTTCTACATCTCCCTTCTAGCACCTCTATTCAGGTACAGCATGTACTGTAAATCTTTATTTATTTAAATTAAATCAATCAAATCCTTTTCATTTCATTTTTTTCCATTCCATTTCACTTTAAAATGTCATAAGAACCATACTATGGTTTGCAAAATTTTTTATTTTTTATCATAGCAATTTTTTTGAGGAATAATTAAGGTATAGTGTAGCATTTGAACCAATTAGTCACAAACTATTTGTTACAAGTAACAAATAATCTTTAATACTGCTTTCCAAGCCCAAAGGGCAACTCAATTTGGAGCCATCCCCCGAAAAGCAGCTGACACCCCAGGAGGGCAAGCCAGGCCTTTGATCACCATGACAACTGACTGATAGTGCCAGTTTATTGTTGGAAGGAATGTTAGCAGAACAACTCTGACTAGTCTAAAGACAATGGACTTTTTCTCTAAATTAATTCACAGGAAAACTTCCTTTCATTGAACACTTATCCTTCAGGTCATAGTGTATATTGTTATTGTCCATGTATACTGCCTTGCGTGTTGCATGTCCAGCGTGTTGGAAACAACGAACCATAAACATTTCCCTCCAAAGCATCAGCACACCAGAAGGTGTGACCTCAGCAGGTTAGCCTTCACATCAGAAATTTTCATTCTCTTTCTACTTGCCCGGACGCTGGAACACCACTATCTTGCTAGTCTCCTGACCAAAACCCCCAGGGCTGAGGCAGCCCAGTCTTGGGCAGACACTGAGTTGAGGACTTAACCCTAGGTTTTACACTAGGCCTAAGCTTTGACTTTTCAGGTAACTCAAGATCCATGGATTACGACAGATCTATGTAACATCTGCTTAAAATCACAGATGGCCAGTTTGGACTTCAGGTCTTAAAAGACCCTTTTAACCTTTGACATTTGCATATAATTACAAACCTGGACCCTCATTCAACGTTTATATGGAGGCTTAATTGCCCATGGTTTGCCCCACATTCACAAAGGAGGCTAAACAGATTGGATCTCCAATCGCTACATCAAACTTCAAAAGCATTCTAAAAAGACGCAGGAGACCTCCTGCAGGCCACCAATGCACTGACCAGACCTCTGGTCTGGCCCCACGCTTCCAATACACATCACGCACACAGTTAAAGACATTTTCTGTATTTTATGCTATGAATATGCAATTATAAATGCATCCCATATATGCATGCGGTGTGTGTATGTTCCCTTATACTAGTTACAACTTTTATTTGCATTAGTTAAAATCTAATTGCCTATATTTGAGTGTATAAGTGTATCTCTGCTTTAAGCAAAAAAGGTTTCCTTCTTGGTTTAAAAATGATCTCCTCTTTATTACTCAAACAATGATGTATACTATGTGATCACAAAATGCATCATACAATTTCTACAATGTGTTGAAATAAGCTGCAACAAATCTCTGGACCAGCAGTAAAAATTCCAATGGGTCGTAAAGAGAAACAAAGAAAGTTTTTTCCTGCCAAAAATTCACACTTGTGATTGGCCATTGCACCCAAATGGTGGGTGTGTCTGAGAACCATCAAAAGTTCCGGACCCAGGCTAATCTTTGCTCAAATCCCTTCTTCTTGAGATAAACACTCTTCTTTGAAAAACTCATCTATTGAGTTTAACCTCCGGCAGTTTTCCTTCCAGGAATTTGTTAACTCGCTGTGGATTATTTTCCTACCTTTCGAGGAATCAGAGGAAAACCTCCAGCTCACACCTAAAGGTGGATCATCTAGAAATCAGGACTCTTTGCAGACAAAAGACCAATGCAAGTAACATTTATAACGATTTAAATGTGTATTTAAGCTTGAACCCCTTTTTAAGGTGAACCTTGATTCTTTGATGATTCTCATTTAGCTGTGGTTAATTGATGTAAAATACTGCCATTCTCTTACTCTTCTCTCTCTCTTTTCCTTACTTTCCTTTGTCCTGTATGTATATGTTTGTTTAATTTGTTGTATGTTAGCTATAGCCTCATTCATTAAATTCCTTATATTCCCAAACATTTGTTTCTGTGTGCTGCTCACAATTCGGAGTCACTGAACGTTGATCCTTAGCTACATGCTAAATTACTGCTAGTACTGCAGAGTGGGAAAGCTATTTTCTTGGCCAGGAAATAACCTTTCCTAGAATTTATGAATAATTATAGTATCTGCACGGTGGACAGACAGATCAAGTAATTGTAACTTTAATTCTGCTACGGTTAATCCTAAAACCTAACCTAAATATTTATTAATTATAACCAGTTATAATTAATTATAAATAGTCCCCTATTGAGCAAATTTGTTACATCTATCTCCCAGCTCTCTTTCATCTACCGATTCTGAGAGTCAGAACATCTTTAGGAATTCATCGCTCTTCAAACAAGGAGGACATGATTGCCAATCCAAAACCTTGTAACCATCCGGACTTCGAGACTGCATCGGACCCTCACCAAAGAGGCAATGCAAGTATCGTACATATAATTAAACGAGACAGAGGTTTAGTATTAGTTATTGGATCCGTTTTGAATGGCACTGATGGTTTTACAGGTGGTCCATGACTCTCTTTTCATAACTTAAATCCTAGCTCTTTCTTAAGGGTTTACCCTTAAGCCTTCTTTTCACTTTCCCTTTGTGTGAGTGTATTTATACGTGTGTGTTCAGTCATGTGAGTTAACGTACAGTTAATAAAACCTTTTGCACAAATTGCATGCGTTTCTGATTCTGCCTTGCAGAATAAGTGTCCCTTTATGATTTCAGCCCTTGCTACATGCTCTAATACAGTGATACTGTAAGAAGGCATATTTCTGTGGCCAAGAAAATATCCCTTTTTAATTACACCATGTGTTTGCTGAACGAACAGATTAGTTGATGGTAATTCTGCTACAGTTACTACTGGCAGCTAATATACATAATTGCAATTAATCGTAATTAATAGTAATTATTTATATACATATCTATATTTCCCTTATTGAGCTAAAATATGTTACAATAGGCATACATTATTGCCGTTGCTGCTATTTTAGGCATTACAACAGAAAATTTTGTTTTATGTAAGACCCAGGTAAACAAAATAAAAATATATCATCTTAGACTCCCAAGGTCTGATGATGAAGTTCTGTTTAATTATCACTGCATTAACATCAGTAAGGTAATTTAACAATGCATTTGGGTTACCTGGTGCAATTAATTTTTACAGGTCCAGAATTTTGCATAACACTGAAAAATTCTATAGCAGCAAACAAACAAAATCCACTCACAATACCACTGAAGTTGTCCCATTGCTTGCTGGGCAACTGCCAACATATCATCAGGCATAGTTGGAATAAATGAAGCCTGTAAGGAGAACATGATAGAAATATCACTCTCAAACACATTTTAGTTACCATGTAAAGCGTGAAGGGTTCATACCATCATGTTGTTTGGGGACAGTGCTAGTTGCTGCAATGGCTGCAGTAAAGGCAGATTTCCACACAGCAGCACTGCAGCCATGTGAACTGTGACCTCTACCACCACAAATTCTCTGCCTATCATCTGTGGTTGTATACGCAGAGCATGAAGATCATTTTTCACCAGTGCTTGAGCAAATCCTCTCATTTCATTTTGAACGAAGACATCCGAGTTTCTGATAAAATCTTCAAGGCCAGCACATTGCTACAGAAAACAATGTGAATATCAGACATATAGCAGTGATATACATTTTTCAAAAAAATCCAGAATACAGAAAATATGGCTTATTATATATAACTGTTATGTAGCATATGTTTGTGTTTTTACCTCAGATTTAGGGTGCATGCTGGGGTTTTTATTTCTGTACAGGGTGGTGACTTCTCTGAACAAAGCAAGGAGTAGATAAACTGCTTTCTTCATGGGTGTGGAGTTGCAATCCTGACAAAGATGTTTTGAAATGCATTGCAAACTGGTCAGCACAGATAAAATAGTTTTAAAATAGAAATTTAATGTTGACCATAGGGGTGTCCTCAAATAGTTGATGATTTGATAGGAGGAGCCTGATTCGACTCCCAAACTCTTGGTCGAATATTCGTGGGAAGTTATGATCATGTCATTTGGCTATACGGGGGTGCTCAATATCCAATTTCACATAGAGCTGCATTTTTCTCCAAATAAGTTAATATACAGCCTATTAAAATAATGCTCCCCCCACAAACAGTACATTTTCTGATTACATCATGTCAAGAAGACGCTGTATCCAGTGAGAGTAAATTTGTTTTATATGCCCTTCTGAAAGATGAATCTACAAAAAATGAGTGGTTAACATTCATTCTTTAGCAACACCTCAGCAGTACAATCTCTTGTTGTGTTCCCGTCATTTTACTGATGACTGCTTTTCCAATCTTGGAGTACAATGCGATATTTACAGTGTTTGAAAAGCGTTTGGCTAACTAGTTTAAGTAATGATAAACAATGTTTAACGAAGTTCACAACATAGAGGTGTGTAAGATTCGCTTACAAAAGCAAATTGCGAGCACTTTCCACTGTAGTCCATGCTAACTAGTTGATGTATGCTCTCTGAAAGCATCCCTAGTAATGTCAGAAAGACAGCGGTAGATAAAGGACTGCGCCATCTGACCAATCACAGCCGTGAGGGCTCATGGAGAGGTGGGGTTTAGGCAGATTCTTCGAACTGCTTCACACGAGTTGTTAACGGATAATTTAGAAATGGGGTAAAATTAAATCTATTGTTGGAGAAAACTAAAAAGTTTTTTAACCTTGCATACATGTAAACCTGTTTTAAGAGACTTATAAAACAATATTAGCAACCTTTAAAATGGCATAATAGGGGCACTTTAAAGAAATATTCTAATCTTCGTGAATAAATACAACCACCCCTATAGAATTAAGTTGGATGGATGGATTTAAATCTTACACGACTCAAATTAAGACTGGATTTTTTGGATCAGGTAGAGTACAAGTGATTTCAAAACATTTTATCTAGTTTATATATATCATATATATTATTTATCCAGTATAAGATGAATTTGGATGAGTTACGCTGCAGTAAAGCCCTTAACTTTATTTCTTCTATGCATAGGACAAGCAGGACAAACAGAATAGTAATGACTGGGACTGTCATATACACAACATTATAGTGAGAACACTATTGCACGAGCTCACTCTTCCTCATTAGTGAATTAAGCAAATTTGGCATGCTGTCCAGGGAGCGAGCCGGGAGAATCGGTAGACTCCTAACCCTAGCGGCTTGAACCCTAACCGGGGTTTAGTGGTTCGTGTACAGCTCGATCTCCGCATGCCCCCCGGTGGAAGACGTGGAGTTAGGAGGAGAAGGGGAGGTGGAGGGGTGCATGAAAGCAAGATGCGAATGTAAGGGAAACTGGTTTATTTATAGTAGGAAGGAGGATTATGATTGGCGGTTGCGAATGAGGTGATTGATTAGGTGATGCGGAGCCAGCCATGATTAATTCGTCCTGTGCTCCTCCTGAAACTATGTTATTACCAAAACAATCACTATAATAAAACACCGTCATTTTAGCTGTTGTGTTTCTGTATGTTGTTGCGTAAAGAACGCATGCACAAAAGGAGTTCATTCCGAGCCGATGTTCACTTCAGCATTCAGGGCATTTCATGCAGATAGTTGTAATATTAACATTATGTTGTATAGATAAAGTTTTAGAACAGTAAGATATTTAATGGTTTTTAAAGATGTTTCTTCTGCTCATCAAGACTGCATTTATTAGATTAAAAATCCAGAAAATACTGTAATATTGTGAAATATTATTTCAATTTAAAATAACAGTTTTCTGTGTGAATATATTTTAAAATGTAATTTATTCCTGTGATACAAAGCATCATTACTCCAGTCTTCAGTGTCACTTTCAGATCTTTCAGAAATCTTTCTAATATGCTGATTTATTACTAGAATTGTCAATGTTGGAAACAGTTGTGCAGCCAAATGTATTTTTTGGAACCTGTGATTTTCTTTCTTTTTTTTTCTCCTCAGGATTTTTTGATGAATAACAAGTAAAAAAACAAAAAATTTTTTACCAAATATAAAACATTTCTAAAATGTAAATCTATGCTGTGACTTTTTTGTTCATTTAATAGATTGTTTGTTGATAAAAGTATTACTTTCTTTCAATGAAGTAAGAATAAAAATTTCCCAATCCCAAACTTTTAAACAGTAGTGTAACAGTAAACTACTGTATCAGTAGTTTTGAACATCCATTTTAAATAAATGCTTCTCTTTTTAATATTTTAATGATCAAAGTATCCAAAAAAAAAATTAAGCAGCTCAACTGTTTCCAACACTGATGATAAAAACAATCAGCATATTAGAATGATTTCTGAAATGTCTGAAAGGAGTAATGATGCTTTGTATCACAAGAATAAATTATATTTTAAAATATATTCAGACAGAAAACAGTTGAATTAAATTGAAATAATATTTCACAATATTACAGTTTTTCTGGATTTTTAATCCAATGAATGCAGCCTTGATGAACATAAGAAACATCTTTAAAAAACATTAAATATCTTACTGTTCTAAAACTTTTGAACAGTAGTGTATATCTCTGTTAATGGTCACTAGCAGGGTCAGAAAGTTTCCCATCAGGAGGCACTATAACAATGTATTTAATTTTGCCACTCCTGAATTTGTTTTTTTTTCTATTTTGTGGCATTTTTTCATGACCCTGGTCACTGCCATACAAATGCACTCTGATATGGTGTATCCATCTTATTTTTCAATGCAGATGCAAGACATTTCTTATGTAAGAGAGTAATAACAAAGTGCAGTAAATGATAAAAGTGTGTTCAAAATTAAGATAATACATTAAAATATTATGGTAAGTCACATCAATTTGTCATCAATCAGCAAAATGGGCTATAAGCAAATATACTGGAAGTCAGACACATAAAATTTACAAATGGCCATGCCTGTTCTTAAATAAAAAATTAGGTGGATTGGCAGCTCTCTAGATTTTGGGACACAATGTGTATATGGTTTGTGCATTGAAAAGGAGTAAACAAATACCTCAATAGCTTTCTGTAATGTCTTCATGTTGCAGTCTAGCATGGCTTTGGCTACTGCATCTCGAATAGTTTTGTAGCCCATTCCACATGCTAGATACTGGTCAATTTGGCTTTCATCTTGATTCTGAGGGAAATAAACTTAACAGTTAAAGAATAAATACTCATCACTCATGCCACGATTATGAAGTTAATTAAACTAAAACCCACCGACTCAAGAATCTCCTGAGGAAACAGCCACTTGAACCCCTCCTGTGTCAGAAGTTTCTGGACATATTCAACCCCATTAAGACTGCAGATCTTTCTAATGAGGTAAACCCTGTACCAGTCATTCCGTATTTGGCAGCAGAGACTAACCACGCTGTCTAAAAATGGTAGGATAAAAGCTGAAGGATCATCAAGTGAACCTAAAATTAAGAAAACAATATCAATACAGACAGAAAAAGTACTTACATTTTTAAATAGTTTTTTCAGCTTTTCTTTTTAGCTTTTTTCTTTTTCATTCTAAGGGTTCATAGTTCAGATTTCATGAACTGTTGCAACAATGTTTCAAAACTGGTGACAAATGACAGAAAACATTGCAAAAGAAATATATATATATATCAGTTTTGAAACATTGTTGCAGCAGTTCATGATAAAATATTTTTTACACTTTTTAAACTTGGACATGTTCTATCACGTTTCAAGATATCATGTCAAAAACTAAAACAAAAGCACTACAGGCTTTTTAAAATTACCAGCACTGGTCGCTCTCTTCACTAGCATGTCAGCCGCCATATCCAGGCACAATCGAACTCTGGCCACCCGCTGCAGGTGCTCTATAGATGCAGTGCGTGCAGACACAGCATCAGAGTGAAGGAACTCCAGCAGAAAACGAGTTTCCTCTTGTAAACAGGCCTGCTTGTCCGCCACTGAATGCCACTGTGTCCGATCATACATTGAGTCCTGCAGACACAAGAGAAATAAACGGTACTTTAAACCAAATTTTAAACATATAGCACATAAGGGTATTTTAACAAAAATTATTGAGAAATTAATAAACAAAAAAAATATTTTAATTAAATAACATAAGAGTATGTTAATTTTATTACCAATTTTTAAACATTTCAATATAAAAAAAACATGGCAGGTGAACAAGAGTTGGTCAGGGTAGTCATACACAGTACAGACCTCCAAACAGTTTATGTACAAAGAATAAAGCTCGGTTTTATCAGCCTCCTCAATAATGTTGTTTCGCTCAACCTCTGTCAGATGCTGCTGAAGATAGTGCTTCACATCATCAAAGCTGAAAGAGGAAGAGGCAAAAAAAATTATATCTTGATAAATATTTCAGAGTGTGCTGCAAGCTGTTAGAAGCCCTGTGCTCACCTGTACTTGAGTAGGAGTTTCAGTACCACTGAACGCACCACTGGATTTTTATCAACAGAGTCATCAAAGGGTGAAAGAGCCTTAGTCAAGAACCTCCGATCTCGTCCTTAGAGGAAGAGGAACAATGTTCTGGTCATTTATTAATTCTGATCAAAACCTAGACTTCCACACATATACGTAGTAAACAGACATACCTCTGATCTGAGGAAGTGAGTGGGACTCCACCATCAGGAGGGACAACAGGTGTAGGATGATGTCTTGGCTGGGAGGAGTGTTGTCCTTGAAGCACACAGCAGTGACCAGATCAATAAAGAAAGCATTGCATCGCATTCTGAACAGTGCGTTTTGATTGATGAGATCCCTAATGACCAAAATAAGCATATCATCTTTTAGAACGATGAAAGAGAATACAGATAAACAATCAGAGAGATAAAGAACAGCTATTTATCCCTAACACTTTGAAGAATACCGTATTTCATCAGAGGCCTTGAGCACAAAGCCATCAGGCACTTCCTGCACACACAGAGGGCAATGCATCTGGCCAGGCACCAGCCACTGTTTGATGCAGGTTAGACAGTAGATGTGGTCACAGGGCAGACTCAAAGGGTCTTGAGGATCTCCCATGCACACTGGGCAAAGCTGAATGCCAAACCTGTATAAATAGTGAATAATTACCACACTTCTTTAATAAAAAGGTTTAGTACGAGGTTAATAAAAAAAATGAGTACTAATAAAAAACAAAACAAACAAACCTGAAAATGCTTTCAGATGCTCCATCCTTGCAAGCTTTGAGTATGGTGATCACTGCCTCAAATGGCTTCCTCTTTTTGAGATCGGAGTTCTGCTCTAAGACCTTTAGCAAAGATATGAGTACATATAACAGAAACTAAATTGTTGAAAAAGTATTTAAGGAAATGGACAGAGTTGACTCACTTGTGCTAGGCATCGAGTGTGTTCCAGAACTAGTGGCCTGAGTTTTAACCTCACATCTCCAACACCCAGTAGCATGTGCTCCACAAACAAGGCTAGAGAACAAATGCGACGCCAGCCATTTCTAAAAAAAGAGTAATATAATTATTTAAGGATACTAATTGTTAATTTTGAAAATTACAAAATACAGAAACTAGTTTTCAGGTAAAGCCAGCATTGGGGATATTACTGTATGCATGCTGGGGACATGGAATATATTACAGACAAAGAGGTAGAGCCCCCATATCAGACTAAGCATGACAGGACATGACTTATTTACAGGGATTCTGCAGATGAAGGATCGATTATGGCCTTTTCACAGCAGCTAGAATGATTCAATGTCAAAAATAATTTTGATGGAGGACTATATTTCAGAAAGGTAATACAGAAACAGATACGGGAGAAACCCGTATCCGCTTCCCAAGAAATGTTAGAGAAGTCTTATGATAAGACAACAATTGTAAGACAATAGAACTCAAAAGACAAACATTTTAGAGCTCATAACTCACTGGATGTGGGTGACCATCTGTTTGCTTTTCTCTTCATAGTGGCGTAGGGCCTCCTCAGAGCAGACCAGCTCAATTGGGACCTGTAATGTTTTTACACGTCTAAGCCAAGCCAGACTCTGAGCATCTCCATCTAGAGTCTGAGGCTCTAGGTATTCAATACAAGCTACAGCAGCATACATGTCTAACACCTGAAAAAATGAAAGGTGGTCAGAGGAAAGTAAACAAATCACTGTAATACACTATAATAAATATTTTCATGCAGAAGAAAGTTAAATGCAATTACCAATTCTGTGCCCTCTCTGGCACATCTGTTATCAATTAGCATTAGAGCAATCTGAGGTTCTATACTGATCATCCTGTAGAGGTTCTGTATTCGGTTCTTGAAATGATGGTAGGCAGCATGAACCCAGGCCAGAGAAATTACTTCACTCTCATGCCCACCCAGACTGCCTCTAAGCTCATGTACACCACAAGTAAGGGCACCACATAAGAGCTACAGCAAAAGGTAAAAACAACACATGAACGAAAGTGCTTGGATGTGTAGATGATGGTAAGAAATCTAGTTATGAAGGGTCTGTTTCTCACCTTCAGATCTACCAATGATTTCACATTCATGGTCATGGAGATGAAATCCTGGAGATACCTGTGGAAAAACTCCATTTGCACCTCTTGGGTTGCTTCAGAGATGTACCTGCCTAAGGGGGTCTTCCAAATAAATTCATCAAACTGCTTTATAGAATGTCCTGTTGAAAGGAATGTAAATAAATAAATAAAAATAGTAATAACCATCATAATGTAAAATTATAAAAATCACTTTTATGATCGTTCCTCTGCAACAAAAAAAAAAGAAATGTAGGTATGCTCGAAAATGCATGAAAAGACCTTCTCGCTGCAAAGCATGCACCCAGAGTTCCTCTAGACAATCTTTAATCCTCCAGCTGAAAGGCAAGGTGCAACCCATGTTTCTGTCGACTGCATTGTGGTTCTGAACCAAGATTGTCTTCATCTCTGAGCTATAAAACAGTGTTTTCAGTTACAGCAATGACATTTGCTAATTATAGACATGATTGTTTAGAAAACATTCTAGAATGATTCTGATTTACACAACATGCTCTTGCTTTTTGTGCGATAAATTCTAAATAGCATGTTCATTGCCTTTAATGTTATTATTTAGATCGCTAGCTATATACCAGTTCTGTAACTTGCTCAGTTACAGTATTCTGTTTTAACTGTTGCTCAGAATTTACAGCATTCCTGTCAAACGAAAAGCACAATCAAGCTTGTGAAGCCAGGAACATTAGCATATTTGCATAGATTTTGGGTCCAACATCACAAAAAAAAAACCCTTAAAAATCACATAATTACATACTTGTTTTCCACTCTTGTGTATGGAACATTTAGTAACTTGATATCTCCAAAAATGTCCAGCCACAATTTCTTCAAAGATTCTTCAGAATTTCTATCCAGCAAAAGGTCTAGATTGCAATCGCGGTCAATAATTGAAACAAGTTGTGCAAGGAAGGGAGTTACTACTGCTTGAACCCGCCTCCACAGGGCATGTCTAAAAACAAACAAATTATTAAAACTAGAGTTGAAGAACTCTAGAAGGCATAGAGTTTTTCAAAAGAGCCAATAGGGATTGAAAGGCTACAATCCATTTTACTCTGCAAAACACTCTCTTACACTTACTTAAAAGTTCCACCTTCTTGCAATGCATCAGTATTTAGCGCTTCCTTTGAGACCCAGCTCTTGGCAGAGATTGTGTTTTCATCATGAGTCATCAACAGAACATGAAGCCGCTTCTTTAAAGTTTTCAGAAATTCAGCTGGTAACAAATACCTAAATATCAGTTATACCTTACAAGACAGTTAATGAAAGCTATGAAGAAAAACAATAGAATCAGCGATCTCTCACCATGTAGAGTGTTGTTGTCAGCCAAGAGCATTAGCAGAATCTCTACTCTCCTGGTGCTACGGGTGCTTGCCTCTGTCTGATCTATTAGCATGCCAACTGCACTCTGAACACAGCTTCGCACTAGTGCTGTGGTGTCCAAAACATTCTTCCAGCCCTGAAGAGCACAAGACATATAACTTCATTTTTAATTACTGAGCCTTCCTAGAAGTGTTCTGAACTGAACAATGTATTAATAGTATCACAAAAATATGAAAATACTGTATAATACTGCTGTTGAGGATGTGACTCACAGTATTGTCTTCTAGCTCCATCTTTTGTTCTTCTTCTGTGTACATGTCATCAACCTCCATAGCTGCAAGCAATAAAATAAGAAAAAAAAATTGAGAATGTGAATGAACCCTTTAAAGATGATGCTCGATATTAAAAAAACTTATAAAAATTAATAAATAAATGGCACCACCTTCAGGTTCATCATCTTTCTCTTCAAACAGCTGGCTAATGGTCAGACACTGCAAGGCTTTAATATCAAAGACAAAATCTTTCGATCTTCTGAGGTCATCAATGTGGACTGACTTCCATAGCCCTTATAAAAGAAACTTTAAAGATGAGATTTTAGCAAAATCAAACAGTGCTGGTCATTGATGAAATGAAACTAGTCTTACCGCCATTAAATCCTATGTAGGAAGTTCCATCATTCATTCTGGGTAGTTTGGTGATGAAGAACACAAAAACCTTTTGATTGCCCTCTTTGCTGAATTTGTTGATTTCATTGATCGAAGAATACCTAATTGAAGAAAAATATTTTAAGTTCAAATTACAATGCTTTGCATTTACTAAACTAGCAAAATATGCCATCAACTACATTTAACTCACTTCGCAGATGCAATGACATTTAACCTTTGGAAGCCTTCATCAAAATCAGATTGGATGATAAGTATCTTGTCCCCAGTGGTGTTTTCCAAATAATTCCTGAATACAGAGAAAATGTTTTTAATTAATTTAAGAACAAATGTGCATTTTTTTGTGATGTGACAAAGTGATATTGTGAGCACAATACTTGATTTTCTTGAGGAATGAGTGTTCTGTGTCAAACTGCTGTAGTGAGAGGAGCTCTATGTTTTGAACTAAGACCTGGAGCTGATCAGTTTCTGCTGCAGTCAGAAGTCTTGAGAATGTAGTCACCTAAGGATTAGAAATAAAAATGTTAAGATTGAAATGTTATGAGTTGTTCTAGAGAAGTTTCTAAACCTTTTGTGTCCAAGTTCCCTCAATATTTATGACAGTATCTGAATGCCCCCAATGTAGCACAAGATTTCTGGTGCTTCTGCCGTCATGATTAAGCTGCTTTGCTTTCAGTCTTTCTATTTAAAGAAATTAGAAGTGGTATTAGTCAAAATATTCAATTCTAAATCTATTGATTTTCATAGGGAACACTGGTTCTTAAAAATTACATTAGCTAAGGTAATTCATTAAAATAAAAAAGAAACATTACTACTGAATGTCCACAAGCATAACAAAGAAATAATAACAATCGGTAAAATAATCCATGTGACATCAGGGGTTCAAATGTACTTGCCATGAGAATAGTTTTTTTTGTGTGGAAAGAAAACAAAAATAATGACTTCATTTTACAATTTGTATCGTCTGCATCACCCTGGTGCCATTTTGGAGAGCATCCACTGAACGTAAACAATGCATGCTATTCTGTGTCAGCTGCATCACGTTGATACATTGTTTGCACTTTGATCTGCACATAAACAGCTGAGACATAAACACAGAGTAGCCATATGTTGTTTACGTTCAGTGGATACTCTCCATAATGGCATCAGGGTGATGTGGAGAAGATACATTGTTGAATAAAGTCAACAACTGCATTTCCTTTTGCGCACAAAAAATACTGAAGCTTTATAAAATTATGGTTGAACTCCTGTTGTTTTACCGATGTCCTTGCTATATTTCTGTATCTTGATCGTGTAAGAAACCTTGGAATGGTCAGAGAATTTAATAAAAAAAAAATCATCTCAGTTTGTGTACCAAAGATGAATGGAGGTCTTATGGGTTTGGGACACAATGATGGTGAGCAATTAATGACAGCATTTTCATTGTTGGGAGAACCATCCGTTTAAACCAAAAACACCTTTTGAAATATTGCTGAGACCCCTTATTCAATTCTAGACCACACTTCCTACGGTCATAATCAAAAATCACTTTTCCCAACAGTCATAAAAACATTGTATTTAAAATACAATTTATTTACCTCTGTGAAAAAGGCATGGCTAGGCCCTGCTTGCTTTAGGTGAGAAAGGATGAAGTCAGCAAGGCAACTGTGCTTCTGCTCTTCAAAGTATACCCTTGACAAGTGATCACTTTCTACATTGGAGAGGGAAGCGCAGTCCAGCCGAACCACGGCATCTGGTGTTGCACAGTTTAAGAGGATTAATTTAGCTTCATCTAAGATCACTTTTCTAGGATCTGAGAGCTCCTGCCCTTTGAGATTCTCTGTAACTTGTAGCACAACAGATGCACAAGTGTCCGAGTGGTAGCCAATGAAAGCATCAGCTGGAAGGTAACGGCGTGCTTGGAGAGCAACTGAGTGCTTGCCTCTAGCAGAAATGAAGGACTGAACCCACTGTTCAAGCTTCTCAACTATGTCTTTTTGCTCACTCTTTAGTACAGTATTGAGGTCAAGATAATGTTTCTCCAATCTGTTGATCAATGGAATAGGAAACTGCTTGTACACAATGTCCTTCTCTTCAATGACAATGAGCCTGAAATCTCTGTGCACTCTGCATTTGACTCTGTGGGTTCCAAGCCCCAAATCCACATATTTCTGACCTCCAAGACTAACGTAATATTGGTTAAGGGCATCATACAAGCTTTCATACAAGTTCTGCAAGTTCAAAAGTACAACAGTTTGACCAGTTTCCATACAGATCTTGACACGATTAATGTTGCGGCATATTTGAGTATACTCCTGGTCTTTTGGAAAGCTTGAACCAAAGATAATCTCTGGTTGGTACTGCTCTGAAAAAAATGTCTGCTGAAGAATTTGAAGGGCTGCATAGTTTTTGGTCAGAACCAGAAGGTATCTGCATTCTTCATCTTGTCCAATTGCTGTGATGTTCTCTCTTACAAGCTCAATGGCACTGATAGTCTCAAGCCTAGGTTTGACATTTAGTCTGCTGGTAAAAACTGTAACAGCATCCACATTATCCTTGCCACTGAAGTTTCTCAGCACAGCCTTCACAATCTGTTCTGCACTAGGTTTCTGATCATTAGCTTTGGCAACAGCGAACATCATCTTTATCAAACTGTAGTAGTCTCGCAGGCCAAAAAAACCTTTTCCTTGTTTCTTACAGATGTTTAGGTAAGCATGGGCAAATGGCTGAAAGTAATCTCTCACCCTTTCAAGGATCATGTCATCCGAGGAACATATTCCTTTTGCACTCTCAATCAACTCCTTTTCATCAGGATCACCACGTGAAACAAATATTCCTCTATTCATCTTGGCTGGGTCCAAAGCCCAGTTCGAGATACCGATAAATCCCACCTTCTTGTGTGGTACTGGTTGATCATCTATGCATCCCTCTTCCAGCAAAGGATGTAAAGTTTTCAGAGGCATTTTCTGGGAATCCTCAGCCAAACCTATTTCATCTAGCACTACCACTGAGACATACTCTGATAGATTCTTGCCTTCCTGAAAACGGGCACATTGCTTGAATGTACTGATAATCCCATCGGGTGTAGAATGAGGACTGCACTGGAAGGAAACAAGATGAATTTGCTTCAGTTTTTTAAACAGATCAGAATGGGCTGCTTGGCCTTGCATGCCATCTGCTACCAGAGTTTTAGACAAGGACTTGGAGCTTCCAGGTTTTCCAACCAAAAAGAGAGGTATTCGTAGTTCAATGCAAATTACCATCATGAAGACATTTTCCTTCAAAGCACTGTTTCGGGCAATGGTTTCACCCAAAGGAACACCACTCAGAAAAAGATCCTGAATGACTAAAATCTCCTGCATTACTTTCAATGGATTGTAGGTTTCTGGAAGGTACCTGCAAATTTTTTTTCTGTATTTGTCTTTATCCTCCAAGCCAGCATGATAACATACACCAACAGCCATAATTAGCGACCAAAGAACTGGGTTTCTTTCATCAATATCCCTCTGATTACTCTCAAACTGGGCAAGCTCTGAGAGTAACATTGGGTGGTTTTTGTAGAACCAGCCAAAAACTTGCATGCAGCGCTCCACATCCCTAAGGCTCACAAAGCTACATTCATCCTGTCTTGTTCGCATATACTTCTGTGAGGCTGACAGAGCATCTGTAATGGTAGTGACATAGTTTAAATCAATGGAATGGGTTTCAGTTACCCTTTCGACTATTTGTTTGATGTACATTTTTTCAGTATGGTCATTGAGCTGTCCAAAGTCCCAAACTAGTGGAATCATACTAGGTGGTAAGGCCTGCACTCTGTACACTAGCTGGCGAAGTGGAATGGATCCAAGTTTTTCATCCGTTTCCTCAGCACGAACTCTGTATCCCAAACCAGCAGATTCCAATCTCTTGATCATTACATCTGTGTGTTTCCTGTATGGGTTGCAAGCAGCGATGACTTGCAAGCCAGTGTTGCCTGTCAAATCCTGTCCCTCAGCGGTGTTGTCGCAAAGGATTTCCTTAATGCTGCTAATGGCCTCTGTTGTGTTTGCTTCATCAAAAAACAACACGGTGTCAAACCCATAATCAAGCTTGTTTCTTAACGCCATGGCCTCTGCTTCTCTCACTTTTGTGTAAATCATGTCTGAACTTGTCCCCCCATGAACCTTGACTAATTTCATGTTGTCAGTGGCAACTCCACTTCTGTGCATCTCACAGAGGAATTTTATTAGCCTGGTTTTCCCACATCCTGTTTCACCCATGATTATTACAGGAATCCCACAGCGGAAGCGCATGTGAATTGCCAACATTTTCAATATGTTGTCTGTAGTGAGCTCGTATGTTTCATCTGGGTCAAGAGGCCACTGTATTCCCAACACCCTGGAAAGTCTCTCAATTTTCTCCCATCTTGGGAGCTGGTCAAATTCAACATTGAAAGGAACTCTCTGTAGTTTGAGGCCCTCATAGAGCTCTCTGGTCATTATATTCTGCTTGATCACTTTGTTTGTTGAGGGATCAATTGCATCAATCCCATTCTGTGCATTTGGCTGAAGATGAAAGCCAATGAATGTCATGGACTCATGGTCATCATTGAAGAAAATATATGGGTGTGGTTCAGACTCCCATCGTTTTCTTATCCTAAATGGAGCCAGATCCTCTTCATTGGCAGAAGAAAGGTCATTGTACAGTCTCCCAGGACTCTGATCAGAGATGCTAAGTGAAGGAGTAGCGAAATCCTTTGCCATGAGAATCATAAAATCAACAACAAAATTTTTGAATCCCAACAGAGTGTCCCCTATGAAAGAAACATCACAGAAGACCGATTTTTCACAATCCCGAAGTTGTAAGTTCAGGAACCAAGTAAAATTCCGCAACTCTGCCCAAGAGGGGTCAATGATTCCACAGTACACAAACAACATCTGTAGGCATTCAACATGAGTTCCCTCAATTCCTTGGTACATAAAAGCATCCAAACTGACACCATTATAGAAACGCTGCAGGTACTGATAAGGCCGCTGGTAGGCCTCGCTCTTAAACTCTTGGTCATCCATAAGGGGATCATCATCCTGCTCTAATGATGGATCTTCCTGCATTCTCATTTCCAACTCAAGGACTTCTTTGGGTGGACGGCAGTAGACATTTGGAAACACATCCAGGAAAGCAGCTGGAACTTTTGTACCCTAACATGAAGAGAAAATTACATTTATGAGGCATTTGTCTAATTATTGACAACTAATATTAAAGGGATAGTTCACCCAAAAAATAAAAAGTATCCTGTTTTTAACTCGCATTTGAAGCATTCCTAGGTGTATGCGACTTTCCTTCTTTGAGACGAATCCAATTAGAGTTATAAAAAAAATGGTCCAGACTGCTCCAAGCCTCTGAATGGGTTTAAATGGGCGATAGCCATTACAATTTGGAAAAACATTGTTTCCTTTGAAACTACATTTCCCTGAGGCATATGCGCGATGAATACATCCGCTGGGAATGCTACAGGAGGACTTTATTCAACCCCGGAGACATGTAAGGGAAGTTTTACAATGAATACGTTGTTGCAGATTAGAGTGAATCAGACACCTAAGATTTGATTGGAACATTGAAACATGAGGAGCTGAATTCCACCAAGAGGTCTCAATACAACAGGAAGTCATAAATCAGCCCATTATACCCTGTTGCCTGCCTGGTTCAAGCAGATCCAGCAGACATTTTCACAGCTTGCAACATTAACACAAAAGAACACTTACTGAAAATCCCAACTCAGGATGGAGATATTGGGCAAACATGATGGTCAAAAACAAAGGACATCATTATCGTCACATGGATAAAATAACTGAAGAACTTGTTGTATAGATCTCCATCCCCCTACTCAGGAACCAGGCTGAAATTCCTGATGAGACCTTTAACCCCAGGTCTTCACAAAACTGCCCTCATATTCACAGAACTAGCAAAAACTGCTTTTTATGCCTTCCCAGCTAGAAATCTATTGTCCAAAACATATTTTTGGGATGTGTCTAAAACGGAGTTTTTATAAGCTCAAGACATGATCCAAATTACGCTTTGAACCTGCTTTCTAAACTAGGCTCTTAGTAAATTTTTACCATTACGGTTTGTGTTCTTTGAGATTTGAGCCTTGATGAGAAGAAAACCGATCTAGTCTTGTTACTTTTGCTTTTTTACTCTAGTTTATTTTCTTTCTGTGAGAGTTCTTGAAAGTTACATTTTGCCTGCCATGTCTCCCAAGTCTTCGACTGCACCACATCAAACTTCAAACGGACCACCACTCGCTCTCCTTCAGCCACTGCCCAATCATCGGCCACCCAAGACTTCCACGACAACTGGCCTTCCAGCCAATCAGCAACCTCTGGAAATTTGTTTAAATTTTAACCTTACTGACAAACGATGCGAGAGTTAATTGAGTGATTGATGGTTGTTCAAGTCGATGCAATAGCACTTTTTGCTGTAAACTTGGGCTTTCACATTTTTCATTCTCTTGAACTCACTCTTTCCTCACTTTCTCTCTTCCAGCAACTGTGAATGTGTGTGTTTATGAGTTAGTTTAGTTTATATGTCTTTATATGTCCTATTTGAGCAAATCTGTCTACAACTTGCACGTTATTTCACGTCTTCCGAAGTGTAATGGCTATCACCCATTTAAAGTCTTGGAGAGGTCTGGACAATTTTTTTTGTAACTTCAATTGGATTTGTCTGAAAGAAGAAAGTCACATACACCTAGAAAGCTTCAGAAGGTAAGTAAAAGACAGGATAATTTTCATTTTTGGGTGAACTATCCATTTAAATGAATACAATGATATTACTTACAGCTCTTCGATCATTTTGGGATGTCACAGGTCTTAGTATCTCAATGACATACAAGTGCTTATTACTGCTTTTCCACATATTTCCTTCTGAGTCCATAAGGTATCCAAGGATCAGCAGCCTGAACAGAAATTCATGAAGTCCTTTCTTTACCTGGAAGTATATAAACAACACTTAAAAACAGTAACATTTCTTTCAATTTGCTAATAAAATACAATCTAAAAATTAATAAATAAAAATTATAAAAATAAATAAAAGCAAAATCAGACAGCTACCATGGTGGTGACATCAAAATGATAGACTGAAAGCTCCTTTTTCTTTGGGCTGTTGAGCAAGGACTGAAGGATGACATTTTCATCAACCCTTGGCTCAATTAACCTGATGCGCTTCAGCTGTGAAGGCTTCTTGGTGATCCGCTTCAATTTTTCATACATTCTTTTAATATAAAGCGATTTCCCTAAAATGCACAACATGGGTATATTTCAGCATCTTTTGCAAAAATCATTACATTCATACACACACAAAACACAATTTATTTTTCCTTTTTTTATTGTGAGGGTAATTTATTTAGCCAACACAAATTCATAAGACTAGCCAACTGAAATTCATTACTTCAATATTTACTCACCAACTCCTGATCTTTCTGAGGATACAACTCCGACACACAATCTGTCTTTGAACACAGCAGCAGCACTGGATATGTCATCTAGTACTGTAAAATGCCTAAAAAGGTATTGCTGAATACTGATTATTGGTTCTTGGGGAATCAAGTGCAATCTAAATTGACTAAAAGCTGAAGGAAGGTATGCATGCTCTCTGTTAGAGCTGCAGATCAACACAAGCCTGTAATCATTTCTGCTCCGTGCATCTTGATGCTGAAAAAATTGCTCCACTTTATAGCTAACTTCATAGGTAAGTTGGTCCACATAGAGCATTGTGTATATTTTATTTCCCCTGTAGCCTGCAGAGAGACAGCGTCTGAGGAAAAGTTCCACTTCCTCATATGGAGTTGAAGCACTACAAAGTAGTACTTCATCATAGGTTGGAAGAGGCTGATCCTTTCTGCTCATGTAAGTTGAAATGCAAGCTATTAAAATTTCTTCAGAAGGGCAGATTATTAGATTTGGTTTTCCAGTAGCCATTCCATTTGGAAGTTCTCTCTGAATGTACCGTGTTCCATAATCCTGTGAGGAATCAGCCTCATGTTCACTGGGGCTATTGGCCAAAATTTCAAGAAGATATCCAAGTATTCTGACATCAAGGGAGTCTGGCAGAAAATTGTTCATGTTCCGCATGTAAGCATTCCAAATCACATCTAGCTTTTTTGACCCAATAGCATCCCCCAACTGGCTTGCCAAGTCATCAATACATGGGCATGGCTCTTCATTCTCCATCACACTGGGAACGTCCATAAAAGTTTGCAAGTCTAAGTCATCATTTTGCTCAGGACGCTTCTTAATTACTTCATACTGAAGCCTGTGCCAAGCCTGTCTCAAATCTGAAGTGGAGCAATTTGGTTTGATAAAAGAGAGCATCATAAGAACTTGGTCTTCCATAGCAGCCACATTGCGCCTGGCTAACTGATGGCACAGGTAGACTACTTGTTCTGCAGTGTAATAGTTTAAGAAATAATGCTGATATCTCTGCTTGTCCATAAAATCTTTCCAGAAGCATAAGCAGCTCTCCATTTTCTTACAGACTTCTGGCAGCTGTTCTGTGACATCACCTTCCACCATGACAACGCTGACAACATTCCCTAAATTGAAGTCCATAATGATACATGCTTCTTTACTATTACAGTTAATGTTTGCCTCCCAGTGTCTGAACAATGGATTTCCAGCAAAAAACAAATCAATAAATACAGAGCCCAACCTTTGTACACTAGCAAAGACCTGGAAAAAGAGGGGATAATTTGGGGATAATTACAACAGCCATGGTGAAAAATAACAATAAAATCTCTAAAAAGGTAAAAAGTCACCTCTGCAAACTGATCGACTTCACACTGGCCCTGATCTCCTTTTCCAGACATTAGCATCAATTTATTCTGAAGATCTCTAAGGTCTTCCAGAGAATAAATGCGCCTCTCGCAGCCCTCATCATGCTCTTCCATAATATGTAGCTTTAGAATATTTTCCAAGCACAACTGAAAAAAAAGCAATACAAATACAAAAACGTTTGATATTTTTCTTAAGTAATATAGGCATCAATTGGGCCATTTAATGAAGATAATTAAAAACAAGCATTAAGCTATTGTAGAATGTCACTGCTTTTCAAGGAAACCAAGCAAAATGGTTATAGACAGCGCTAATGGTTTTACTCAGGTGGTTAACAGACTCTTTTCATACCTTCATTCTCTCATTTTACTGATGATCATCCATCATGCATTCAACCTTTTGCAGATTTTCCCAATGTATGAGTGACTGTATGCTTATTTATTATACTAGTTTGTTGTGTTTAGTTAATAAAACTCTTGTACACAAATTACATGGTTTTCTGATTCTAAATTAATGTCCCTTTATGATTTTGATCCTTGCTACATGCTCTAAAGCAGGGTTTCTCAAATCTTACTTGAGGTCCAATATATTGCAGATTAGCAGAATAGCTCTAACCATAATCAAACATAAGTTTACACACTCTAATTGGTTCATTCAAATCTATGTTCAGATTCACATACCCATTACTGTTTATCTACAGTATATAACCAGGACAAATTCAATGAATGTACTGTCTGTGGGCTATGTGTGGTCTTATATTAGCCCACCAACATCTGCCTAGATCTGCTCAGGGGAATCTTCCTCTGTCTAGTAGCAGCATGTTTCCTTTTAATTGTACGACCTGAGCATTCAGCAGAAGCATATATACTTGCTCAGTAGAAGCAAGCATCCAAGACCAAACCTATGCACATTCTATTTACAATAATAAAGATTGTACACTCCTTTCTAAGAGTTTTCATGACTGGAAACAACAGGAAACCTTCCTTGCAAGGCCTTGACCAAGATGATATTAAATTTGGTCCACCAACCAAACCAACCAGAAACCAGTTTCCAAAGCAAATCTAACTCTTAAAACTGGTTTTAATCAGCAATACGCCATAAAATTAGCCAATACACTCAAGTATTTCAACATTTCTGTGTGCTACATCTATTTGAATGATGACTTACTTTTTTTTGATTTTGTGCTCTGATAACATAGATTCCTTTTGTGTTGATAGCTGACGCCAGAGAAAGAGATGACAGCTCCACTGACCCATGACTGTCCTTGACTGTTTTCAACCATTCTATGTGTCTTGCAGAGTCACACTGAAACAGAGAAAATGTTGGTACAGTAAACCAAAAAATCCTGCTTACTTGCTCTGATTAGCAAAGCTAGTAAATACTCTTACCAATTTCTTTGGGAGGTCGGGATCATTGTCAAGTGCCTTCCATAGTTTCTTCAGCACTTCTTTAAAATGCTTGAAGCCAGCTTCTGGCTTCAAATCATAGAGCATTGAAGAATAGCCAAGAACTGCATCATGGAAACAGGCTACACGATCCACATCCAAATCATTCTCCCCGGCAGAGATGGAAGCCAAGTCCACAAAGACTTTCAACTCATTGATGTCTGAAGTGATACATTAAAATAACATCTTCTTATTAAACAGCATAAGAATGAAGAAATCACTTTGAATGATCAGCACGTTATTTACCTTCAAGAGCCTCTTTAACCCAAATAACAAAATTCTTTCTGAGGCCAAGTTCTTTCAGACACAGTCTACGGGACTCTGTGATGTCCACAAGCACAGATTTTGCCTGCATCAACTCATTGTCTATGCTGTCAAGACGCTCCTGTTTAAAATCCAAGTGTGTCTGAAGGGAAGAAAGCCTCATGGGTTTACAACATGGCTTATTTAGTTTTATTGAAATGCATTTATTTGACAATAGGAAATATAATGGCAAAATTAGTTGACTTACAGTAACAAGCAACTTCTCCAAAACTTGAAAGTTTCCTTGTAGGCCAAGTGTTTGTTTGACCATCATGACCACCTGAGCTGACTCAACTGCCAGATGAAGCTCATGGTACTGCTCAATCTGCTTGATTCTTGTCTGGACCCAGCGCTGGTCATCTTTGCGATTCAGTTTGCATATAATTGCAACTTCTGCTTCCAGGTCATCATATTTTCCCTTGTAGGCTTTGAATGTTGTGTCAACTTCTTCAAAAGTTATGCTTCCATCTTTAAGCCTTGTGTATATGTTTTTGTAGGCATCATAACATGATTCAAATATTTCACTATAAAGATCTTCAAGTGTGATAAAAAATTCCTTCTCTGTAGGAAATTCATCATCTTTAGCATTATCTGCCAACACCGCTGCCTCTTTCACCCAACACATTTTGAAAATGTAGCTGTCTTTATAGCTGTTTAGAACCTCTGCCATAGATCGAACATCATTTTCAAGATCAAAGTAGGTGACTACTCCTGACATTTCAGAGGGAATCTGATTTAATAAATGAACTTCCATTAACTTGTCCAGGTCCATCTCATCAATGTCAATTTGCTGCTTTTTTTCCAACTCTTCAAAATCAACTGTAGAAATTACATAAAATTAGTATTAAAATCGGTGTATAAAAATTTGCTAGTATTGCCAGGTATTAAGTAGATACTACTTATACTAGCATATACTCAACCCATCACATGCTCTTGCAGATTGCGGCACATTGCAATGAGAGCATCCACCAGTGCTCTCTCATGATTAATAGTCTTCACCTCCTCTTGTCTAGACTGAAGAAGTCTCTTCATGGCAGTGGTATCCTTGTATTGTTCATTTTCACAAAAACAGTCTGCACAAACATTAGAGTAATGACTCTTTACATTAAATTATGGTAACAGTGTGAACTCTCATGTGTGAGGTATTTTACCTAAATTAAGCAGCTCAAGGAAAGTGCTCTTCTTTTGCAGGATGTGATTGAGTTGCTTTATCTTGATTTTTCCTGTTATGACTTGATCTAGACTGTTTGAAAATAATGAGGTTGCCATGGCAAATCTCTCTCTAGCCTCATTTGAAAGCTGATCAATCAGTTTTTCATCAGCACCTGCAGAGCAAAAAAAAAAAAATAAATAAATAAAAATATATATATATATATATATATAGGCGACTCTTTCTGGTGTATAAAAACAGTTCTAAAAATCTGAACACAACAATGAAATGCAGAAGGAAACCCATATAATTACCATGAAGCTGAAAAATATTCTTAGCTGCTGTCCAACCCAGGAGATGTTTGAGAACAACTTCTTCGTCTTCCAGATAGTTTCCTTTGTCATTTTTTGGCCAGGACTTCAAGATAATGGTAGATACAAGCTTTCCAAATTTCCAGTTTATATGCAATTTACTGAATCTCTCAAAAAGTTTTCCCTCAGATTTTGTCTGTTAAAAAGATCTGTACAGTAAGCATCTTCCCATATTAACTCCCCTCACGACACACACACATAAAACTCTACTGTTTAGAACTTAGAAAAGATAGCACCCAATAAATGGCAAATTCAATTTCAGTCCAGTGCTATACCTTTCAAATCAGCATACATTCATGAAATTTTGTAGGTACAAAAATGTAAATGAACCTTAACATTTTTATTTACATGATACAAGTACAATTTTATAAAGTGTTCTAATGACTATTTATATATGATGTCAGTAAAATTAAGTGAAACACCTTTACCTGGCATATTGTGGTAACAGCCTGGAGAGCACACTTCTCTACACTATCCACCAAATAAGGCTGGGAGCCATTAAGTTTCTCAATCTTTGAGCAATAAACTTCAATTTGATCAAGATGATCTTCCTAATTAAAGAAAACAAAAAACAAATACAGAGTCCAATATTTAAACATATTCAGTACAAAGACACAATTTGAAATGTCAGTTGAAGTTGTTATTTGTCCAGGATAAATGTGTAGTCACATTTATTGAAGTTAAGCCAGATGCAAATCTAAGACATTTCGTCTTAAACGTGTTAGTGGGTTTAAGGTTTACTGGGAGTTTGCACAGTAACAATGTATCTAAAGTTGTGGACATAACTTGCATGTAATTTTTTATATTGCATTAAACCATATAAAATAATATTACATAATATATAATAAGCATAACATACAGCAATATAACAATATAATGGTGAATAAAGCATTGTTTCCATCCCATATGTTCAAGTGAATAAGTCCCTTCCTGGGAGAATAATAGCTGCTGCAAACGGAAAAATAACAATGGCTCTTTTCTTCTATATAACAAAATTAAATAAACGAAAAATAATAAAAGGGCAGGCTCACAGGTAAATCCAAATCAGTTTAATCACTGTTTCTGCTTAAATTGATGCACACAAACCCTCACTCATCACTTGTACACAAACAGACACAGAGGGGGAGGGAGGGGGGGAGGGAGCTCATACAACATACACACAACACTTGACAATTATTCCCTACAACTTTTATTAATGAAATAGTCTAGATACTCAGCAATGAGGTGTAAAATCACTGTTTTTGAAGTACAGCTTGTACAGAGACGCGCAGATGCAGGTATTGTAGGCTCACACAACAGTCATCTCTCTCTCCCTCCCTCTTTCTCATATTATTAGCCTTTTCACATGCACACACCCCTATGTTTTTATTATTTTTTAACCCTACAATTGTGCTGTAAAATTTACTTTATTTTTACTACAGTTTTCGTTTATGAGATGAGATGACATGAAAAAATGCCAAAAATCCTGGAGGAAAGCAATCTTGATGCCAGCAGATCATCATTTATTTACTCAGTTGTCATTTCTACTTCCTAGTTTTGACTGCTTGCTTTTGGATTTATTATAAAATGACTATTATAAAAAAAAATTTTTGCACTGTACTTAAGTAGATGCTCCAACGATTGTTAACCTGAAAAAGGTTTTTTTTTAGCTAAAAAAGCTAAAATTACTGTTTTTCACGGATTCATTTTTCAAAAACTAGTAAACAACAGGATTCACATGGTCTTATAATCACATGACGCATATGCAGCGCTTCTGCAAGCGGAGAAAAAAAAACGGAAAAAAACAAATAAAAAAAAACATTATAAAGGATAAATATAGGCCTAAACAAGAATTATAATTTTGCTTAAATAATAAATCAATAACCAAAACCGAAAGAACAAAAAAACTGCAACATGTAGCCTAGTTTCTGCTGAGTTTTGGTTAATTTTTGCTGTACGAAAGGAGACGACAGAAAGCGACCTAATCTTTAAGTATCCTTGTTTCTAATGTTAGAAGAAAAAAAGGATTGCATGAGATTATGTGGATATTGGCAGTGGCCTTGCAGGTGTATGACTGTACCATGAGCATACCATGACTGTCAGAGATTTGCCCGCAAACATTTCAGCAGGAAAACTTATAGGCCGGTGTGATTGAACCAGCCATGTCATTAATTACAAATTTATCTGTGTTTTGAATTTGTGTGGAATGAGAGACTCAATGTTAGTTTTAGTTTCATTTCAGCCTAAAATAATTTTTTTTGACTTGTCATTTATTGCTATAGATTCTTTACATTTCTTTTCTAAATACTGATAAACTATAAGGATTTGTTGTGCACTGGAAGAAATTTAAATAGCCTATGTTTACAGTGTTTATTATATATATATATATATATATTTTTTTTTTTTTTTTTTTTTTCCTCTAAATACACATAGGCTATGAGTCGTGTATTTTAACCATGCAACAAACTTTTTGAAATAATTAGATAAACTAAATCAAATAGATTTAAAAAATGTTATAGATTTTTCAAAAATTAAGCGGTCAAAATTAACTTTCTTATATGCGCAATACTGAAAAAAAATATAATGCGCGGTGCAATGTGAGCAATCTTAATGTCATAGTCGACACTATCTATTCTTTTTCACTTTGTTGGCAACAGACGTAATAGATTTAATTTGTTTGAGCAGGGGCATTTTTGTCCAATTTAGTGGAATT
>JAUMHI010000035.1:19983764-20003700 GCA_032359435.1 Enteromius unitaeniatus | reverse complement strand
CATATACAGGTTTGTTTCAGTAAATATAATAAGTGATATAATAATGTATACTTCTGTATCTCAACTGTAAATCAATTAATATGTTGTCTGCAACGTGAAATAATAAAGTGTCTGCTAAATTAATAAATAAAAATATTAATGAAAGAATTATAATATGTACATGAAAATTGTAGAATCACTGGACATAACTATGGGGCGCTATTGTGCAGCAGCAACTTTGACAACAAAAAAAGGAACCTCATTGATTGAAGTAAAGGGCCCCATTCCAATATTTGCCTGAGGCCCCAAATTCACTAAATCCGCCCCTGTATATATATATATACATTAGTATATAAGTAATGCAATGAAAAAAGCAATGTATAGTTACTTTCAAAATAATTCAATACTGTAATGTAATTCTTTTAAAAGTAACCTTCCCCAGTAGTGCATGTAGTGTTGAGAACTAATGCAGCCTGGCAAAACCATACTTTAAGAATGCCAACTCTCACTGTATCAGTCAATGCAAAACGCTAATAAATATCAAATAAATTATGCAAGTGTTGCACCTTGAAGCTGAGGAGTTCTTGTTTTGTAAAGCCATGGTTGTAGATGATCTTCATCTGTTTGATTAATGTGCTTTTGCCACTCTCTGGAGTACCTATACGTTTGGAATAAAATATTGTAGTACAGCAGTATTAAAATTGATTTTCCACCATGTTTCTCTGGCAAAACAAAACCAGTTCGAAGTTACCCAGTATGAGAACCCTGTACTCTTGCGCCTCGCGCTCAATTCGCGCATGCTGCTGAATGCAGGATCTTTTTTCTTCATTTCGCAGATTCACACACGTCTGCACAGCCGCGAGACATGCCTTCCACGGGATCAAAAGACGCATTATGAATTAACTACTAATCAAGTTGGCGTTGTCTTTTAAATAAAAAACTTTATATTAAACTTTACCTGCAGGGATGTTAAAACGTCAAAACATCGAAACATTTCTAAAACTATTATTTACCTAAAATCGTACTTAAAACTCGCAATATTTACGGTAGCCCTCGGGAAACACACCTGTTCAAAATGCAATTCAGGAACGTGACGTCATGGGATTTAATAAGTACCTTAATTAAACGTGCTCTTCAATTGGTGATGAAAAATAGAATAAAATACATTTTCTTTCTTTCTTTGTATAAATACTAATAATTGAACAATACTAGATAAGGAAATTAGGAGATTAAAAATCTGCAGAATACTACCTAATGTTTGCAAACAAATAAACGTAATACACCATAATGTGGTTAGTGATAACGGAGGTATATTTTAAGAATTATGAAAATCTTTTGTATTTCACAGTGTTATATCTGTAAGGACAAAAAAAAGAAAAATTTAAAATCATGCAAGCATGCCGTTGAAGAACACAAATCTACCAGAATTAAATAAGACGGAATCATGGATTATAATGATCCCATGTTATTTACTTCTTTATTGTTAAAAAATTAAGTTCCAGTACCTTTCAAGTTGACTAATATGTTAAGCTAGGAATAAACAAGGGCTTAAGCTAGGAATAAACAACCTTTTAGATTTTATATTTTTAATATAATAAAAAAAAAAACAAAAAAAACATGGAAGTCAGTTCATTGTTGACTTATAATACTATAATCCCTGAAACCATTATATTTAGATGGTAGTTAGTACCATGATTGAGGATTCTTGTTTAAAACATTGCTTACATATTATATAGCACAGCACATCAAAACAGGGTTAGTTGGTTTCAGTCCATTGTGATTTCTATTAATTTTACATAGATTTCCACAGATCAGAAGACCTCTTGTGGCTATAATTGTTAGCTCATTCTACACAAGTTCTGGGTATGGCATACACACATACATAAGAAACAAACTCAAAATTATATAATGTGTATTTATATAACTAACTGGTTTGCATATCCACTTGTGAAATGGACTGACATTTCATGTTGTTTGTTTACACAAAACTCTTGTTAACAAAAAGAGTTTGGGAAAATAAAATACAAGACATAAACTTGCATGGTACTTGTCAATGAAATGCCATGAGTAAATACATTTTTGAGTGAACTATACCCTTGGACATTTATCAATCTAGGCAAATCTAACAAATCATTCTGAAATATACTATATCCTTTTGACCATAATGGTTAAGGTAAAAAAAAACAATAATAAACAAAAAGTTTTTTTTAAACCATATTAAAATGCTTTTTTGATGAACACCATATCTTAACTATTATTTTCATATATTTTTTAATAGAACTATTCACATTTGTATATACCTTACAATTAAAAATACTTAATATGAGGATTAATAAACACAGATAAATATTAATTCTTTATAATTAATACACTGTTTAGGACAGAAGACTGTAGTGCTCTTCTGATGGATTCAAATCTTCAGGAGTGTTGGTTTCCAAGCAAAGCTTAGAATAACTCTGGAGTTACATTTGAAGATAAAGGTAAAGGTTATGTAGGTCATGTTAGTCACCAGTGGCAACATCCTGCACACAGCGAAGTACAGTACAAATTACAAATGTACACAGCCTCCTCCTTTCCTCAGTGAACAGATCTGATGGAAATGGCCCACTGCCATCAGTAAATGATAAAAAAGGGCCTTCAGGTGCAGGGTGTGAGAGTGGTTCACAAAAGCAGATGCTCCCAAAACAACACATGCTAATTCTTCAATAAAAGGAGCTCTCAGCTGCTGGTGTTCTGACAGTATGTAAGTCCAGAATGTTGAAAAATTAGAAAAAAGTCAACTGCATGTTCTAGGTTTTGTTAGTCTTTCTTTTTTTTCCTTTCCTATAGCACAGCCTGTGCTCTCTCTTTAGCCTTCTCTTCTTCTCGTCGCTTTATGGCCTGGATCACCGCCATCTCTTTGGCCTCTTTTTTCTGGTTTCTTGCCTCAAACAGCAGCCTGGCAGGCACAGGAATGAATAATGTCAACATTGCCTCAGGTGTGAAATCACATGACCAGCCAAACATTAAGTTAAATATTACTTTATTGTTACTAAACATTTTCACTTACAGAATTAATCAAGCCTGACTTTTATCATCATCATCGTAATAATAAATATTATTATTATTACCAAAATGTGATCTACAAATATCTGCTTTTAAACCAAATGTCTTGACTCATGCATGGATTACTATTGTAAGTGCTGTAAAAATCTATAGTCTGCATCGACCCAGATTCTACTCCACAATATGTGTTTGAACTTGCTCATCTACCAAAAAGGCTTAATTATTATAGAGAAGAGAAAAGTCAACGGTTATTTTGTTTAAAAATCATTTGGGATGGTTACATCCTAAGCAAATAGTCATCAATTGTAGAATGGAAGAAAATGTGGGACACCCGAGAACCATCTCAGACAAAGAGGTGTCTGAAAGAGGTTTTGAAAACAACTAGTGATAAAACAGTGGTCAAATTTTTACATTTTTGGCACTAGTGACCTCTTGCATGTTAACAGGTCAGAGCTTATTGTAACACCTGTTTTTGATGATCCTTTGCACAATGACATCAGTGGTGAGACTGTTTCCACTATCCACTGTTCGCAATATTCCCATTTTCCTGGGTACCTGTGCATCGAAAACATGCACAGATTATGAAAACGAAGTGTATTGTGTTGGAATTTTGAATAATTATCATATTGTTACACTTACAGCATATGGGTCTGATCCATCTCTGTCTGGAAACACTTCAGTTTTTCCATGGCACACCAGGTCTACCTACACCATGGGGACAGTCTATTACTCTACGGCTATTTTTACACAACAGAACAGCGTTTAGTTGATTTCATGTATCAGTAAACTCGCTCCCTTATTTTTTTTTTAGATCTACTAATCATAACTGATCTAACTGCAGTTATGATTTACATGACCTCTACCTTTTGTAAATCTACAATACGGATGTGTCCAAACCCTGAAATAAATGTGTCCAAACCTCTTGATGACAATATTATCAATACAATAAAAACTTTAAAAACACTGCAATAATGAGTGTGTAAAGAAAATTAGACTCTATGAAACTTGTTTGTTGACTACTGATTCATTGCCGCCTGTCTCGACCCTTCTGCCTGTCTTTGATTACGAACTGCCTTCCCTTTGCTGATACTGACCATTTGCCTGTACGACTACTCTTAATAAAGACTGCACATGGATCCAAACGCCCAGAGTGAATCCTTACAGGAGACTTCGCCAGCTCAGGATCCAGCAGCCATGTTGATGAAGTTACTCGTCATGCATCGGAGTTGGTATCCCACCGCCAACAGCTGGAACAGCTTATTTCACTCACCTCCGAACTGGCAAGTTCCGTCCGCGCACTCACCGCAGTCACCGCGGCCCAGAGTAGACCGGCCGATCCGCCCGCTGCTGCAGCTCCCCCGGCCGTGATCAGCACTCCAGGCCCCGGTCCCGCACGCCTCGCGCTCCCCGAGAAGTATGGCGGCTCTCCAGGCAAGTGTAAAGGTTTCCTTTTGCAATGCGATCTATACATGAAGTCCCAAGCCGCAAGTTATGTTGAGGATCATGCTAAGATCGCACTGGTTACCTCTCTGTTGATCGACAAGGCCTTGGACTGGGTTACGGCCCTGTGGGATGGCAACCACATGGCCTTCCCTTCATATCAACATTTCCTACGGGAGTTCCGCGAGGTTTTTGAACACACCACGGACGGTCGGAGTGCTAGAGATGAACTGTTGTCGCTTAAACAAGGTTCCTCATCCGCGGCTGAGTTCACCATGCAGTTCCGTACTTTAGCGGCTCAAACCGGCTGGGACAGTGATCCACTCATGTCCATCTATCGGCGCGGATTAAGGGAGGATCTACAAGCAGAGCTGGCCTGCCGAAGAGAGGATCTTACACTCCATCGCTACATGGAACTCGCTATCCGGACCGACCAGTTAATGTCTTCGCGCCGAGGCCGTCGCGCCCTACCAGCCATTGCCAACACACCTGCTCTTCCACCAGCGGAGCCCATGCAGATAGGAACCACCCGCTTGTCACTGGAGGAGAGAGAGCGCCGTATGGCCAACGGCCTGTGTCTGTACTGTGGCAAGTCAGGCCATCTCCGCGCCACCTGTCCGGCTCGTCCCTCTAGACCATCTACCTACCGGGTGAGTGCCATTTCCCTTGATACGGCAATGAGACTGGAGGTCGAACTCATTGTAGGTGAAAAGCATATTGTAACACAAGCCTTCATTGACTCTGGGGCAGCAGGGAACTTTGTTGATGCCAAGTTTGCCACTAATCACGCACTTCCTGTCGTTTCATGTGTTCCCAATGTCACCGTGGCAGCCCTAGATGGTCAAACCATCGCACTGTTCTTTTGCATCAAGAGGAGCTCCAGTTGTACATCATTAACTCACCCGAACACCCCATTATACTGGGTCTACCCTGGCTGAAACTTCATGACCCCATAATCTCCTGGAGAGAACATCAGATCCTCCGCTGGTCACCTCACTGTCTAGAGCACTGTCTACACGATCCTCCATGCCACCTGAATCACCTGAACCTGTCACCAGAGGAAACCACCGACTCCCAGACCTTCCCGGCTGAATATCACGACCTCCGCACCGTCTTCAGTAAAGAGAGGGCTACACAACTACCACCTCACCGCACCACTGACTGTGCCATTGACCTCCTCCCGGGAGCCACTCTTCCGCGCGGGCGCGTCTTCCCCCTGTCTCAGCCGGAGACCGAATGCATGGACCGTTACATCAAGGAGGAGTTGGCCAAGGGCTTCATACGGCCTTCCACGTCACCAACATCGGCCGGCTTCTTTTTCGTTAAGAAGAAAGATGGTGGGCTGAGGCCATGCATTGATTACCGCGCCCTAAACGACATCAATGTGAAATACCGCTACCCCCTACCACTGGTGCCAGCCGCCCTTGAACAACTGAGGAAGGCACACTTCTACACCAAGCTCGATCTTGGATGGTGGAAGACCGCCTTCTCTACCACCACGGGTCATTATGAATACTTAGTCATGCCCTTTGGTCTCTCAAACAGCCCCTCAGTATTCCAGGCCTTAGTCAATGAAGTCTTCCGAGACATGCTCCATCGTTTCGTCATCATCTATATAGACGATATTCTGATCTACTCGGAGACCCTGTCAACCCATGTCCAGCATGTACGGGCCGTACTCAAAAGACTCATAGAGAACAACCTATATGCAAAATTAAGCAAATGTGAGTTTCACCAAACCCGGGTGGCTTTCTTGGGTTACATCATCAGTCAGGACGGAGTGGCGATGAATGAAACTAAAGTGGCGGCAGTGGTGGATTGGCCTAAACCCAATACACTGAAAGAACTACAGCGATTCCTGGGCTTCGCCAACTTTTACCGGCGGTTTATACAGGGTTTCAGTCTGGTAGCTCCTCTCCTCTCACAGCCATGACAAAACGGACCACCTCAAAACTAACCTGGACTGAAGAGAGCAACACCGCCTTTGACGACCTCAAACACCGTTTCACCTCCGCCCCTATTCTCCGTCATCCGGACCCTGCTAGACAATTCATTGTGGAAGTGGATGCTTCAAGTACGGGAGTAGGAGCGGTACTCTCACAGCGCCAAAGGGAACCAGAAAAGCTCTTTCCTTGCGCCTACTATTCCCGTAAGCTAACATCAGCTGAGCGCAACTATGATGTGGGAGACAGGGAACTACTGTCCATGAAAGCGGCTCTAGAGGAGTGGAGGCACTGGCTTGAGGGAGCAGGGGAGCCATTCATTGTGTACACCGATCACCGCAACTTAGAATACCTCCGCTCTGCTAAGAGGCTCAATGCTCGTCAGGCTCGCTGGGCCCTATTCTTCACCCGATTTCAATTCCAAATCACCTACCGTCCGGGTTCGAAGAATGGTAAGGCCGATGCCCTGTCCAGAATCCATGATCTCCCTACCCAAGCAGGGGAGCCTGAGTGCATTATCTCTCCTCATTTAATTCTCGCACCCATCCAGTGGGATATTATGCAGGACATCCACGAAGCCCAAGCCACAGAACCACAGACTTTTGTACCCACAGTGCTACGTGACAGGGTGCTTCATCTCGTACACGACAGCCCCAGTGCCGGGCACCCAGGAATACTGGCCACCACGGAACTGGTCTGCAACAAGTTTTGGTGGCCCACACTCTCGTCTGATGTACGCAACTTCCTCACCCGCTGTACCACCTGTCAGATGACTAAATCATCACGTCAACGCCCTGCCGGTCTCCTTCAACCACTCCCGATTCCCCAGAGGCCCTGGTCTCATATTGCTGTAGACTTTGTGACCGACCTACCACCTTCCAACCACTTCACTACTATTCTCACGGTGGTAGATCGGTTCTCGAAGGCGTGCCGACTGATTCCCCTGCCCAAGATTCCCTCGGCCTGGGACACCGCTCAAGTCATCTTAGAGCAGGTATTCCGCTATTACGGCATTCCCGAAGATATCGTATCCGACCGAGGTCCCCAATTCACCTCCAGGGTATGGAAGGCCTTCTGCAACCAGCTGAATGTGAACGTCAGCTTAACCTCCGGATATCATCCGGAGTCCAATGGACAAGCTGAGAGACTAAACCAGGAGCTTATCAAGTTTCTCAGAGCCTACTGTCACGATAATCAAGAGGATTGGAGCCAGTTCCTCATCTGGGCCGAATACGCCCAGAATTCTCTCCGGAAGCAGTCCACCAAAATGACCCCCTACCAATGTGTCCTGGGTTATCAACCTCCTTTGTTCCCCTGGTCGGGAGAACCCTCCGACCTCCCCGCTGTGGATCATTGGCTTCGGCGCAGCGAGCAAACCTGGGACAGTGCTCACATCCAGCTCCAACAGGCCGTGCGGAGAGTGGCTGAACAGGCGGACCGACGACAGAGACCTCATCCAGACTACGAGCCAGGTCAATGGATTTGGCTCTCAACCCGGGATCTCAGACTACATCTTCCCTGTCGAAAACTCAGTCCGAGGTACGTGGGTCCTTTTAAGATTATCAGACAAATATCTCCAGTGTCATACAGATTAGAACTCCCTCCTAGTTACAAAATCTCACCCACTTTTCATGCCTCCCTGCTCAAGGCCGCTGCTGCACCTGACGGAGAGGGGGACCAGGATGAGGACGCGCTTCCAGAAGCCCCTCCCCTTCTTCCCGAGAACGAGGACGTTTACCAAGTCCAGGAAATCTTGGACTCCAGGCGTCGGGGCCGTCTCCTACAGTACTTGGTTGACTGGGAGGGTTTTGGCCCGGAGGAGAGATCTTGGGTCAACGCCCAGGACATTCTGGACCCATCCCTTACTGAGGAATTCCATCGAGATCACCCCGAGAAGCCAGCCCCCAAACCTCGTGGGAGACCCCGGCGCCGAACTTTTTCCCGCGTCAGGAGCCACTCGCAGGGGGGGGGTTCTGTCACGGAACGCGCCTCTGTGGCCCTCTCCAACGCGCAGCAGCGGGAACTCTCGCCTGAGTATTAGTTTCCACCCGGACCTCTTTTAACCACGTACCTCGGCGGTTTTCGCGCCCTTCCGCCGATTCCACGGACTATTTAAGCTCGGACTATTGCCACAAGCAAACGCGAAGTCTCGATTTGCCATTTGCTATCGTTACCAAGCGTTTTCCAAGTCTTGTCTTTACCCGTGTTTGATTTCTTGCTTTGTTTGTTGACTACTGATTCATTGCCGCCTGTCTCGACCCTTCTGCCTGTCTTTGATTACGAACTGCCTTCCCTTTGCTGATACTGATTGCCTGTTACAGACCATTTGCCTGTACGACTACTCTTAATAAAGACTGCACATGGATCCAAACGCCCAGAGTGAATCCTTACACTAGGGCTGGGCGATATTTATCGTACGATATATTATGCGCATCACTGACGGTTCTTTGATTAGCGGGAAAACTCCGTCAGCTGTCTTCAAAAGGAACGCAATCTTATGAACAGAGCCGTAGATCACTGACAAGCTGCGCGTTAGTTTCGCGGGTGATTCAATGGCGCAGCTTCTCAGTGATCTACTGAGAATCTACGTCTTTACTGATGAGTGCGCATAATGTATCGTACGATATATATCGCCCAGCTCTAAGTTATACAAAGCATATTTGTTAATACAGTTATACAGAATATTACAGCAAATACTGCTGTCATCCTAAAAACTGTCTGTGTGAACATGACTACTGGCCACAGTTTTTATGCTGATGGTCAAAAACCAGTGTTCTGTTCAATTCTGTTAAGTCTGCCAAGTCTGAAAAAAGTCTAATTCAACACAGTGGAAGAGTTTTTACCTTAAAATGGTCCAATAAGTCCTTTGTGACAGCATATGGTGCTCCTATAACAACTTCAGAGACATACTGGGATATTTGAGAACAAAATGAAAAAATTGGAAAAATTCAAATCAAATTATTAATATAAAATAAGACATAAATGGCATTAACTGAAATGCTAAATATCAATCCTCACTCGACAGGCCAGGACACTCAGAGTCCTCTCATGGATATTCATTATTGGGTAGTTTTTCCCCTTGTAACGATTCACCTCCTATAGTGATGATAACAATAATGAAAAACAGCATCATGCTTAACCAAGAAAATTTTAAATATATTTCTATGATTTTCCTGTATTCAGCTTACCTGATCAAAGTGCAAGCCCACGATAACATACGGCTTCTCTGAAAGCTGGGACACTGCATCCAGGAAATCCACATGGCCAATATCTGATTTGCATCAGGTTAAAGAGGACAACATTAATATTATCTTATTAGTGTTCTCAGAAAAAACAAAGCATGTAGGAGACTCAAGGCCACTGAACCTTTTAACAGCATTACAAACTTTTATTCACATTGTAAATGTATTATACACAGAAACAAGTTCTGCACTCTTGTGAAAACTTTAAATGAAATTGTTAAAAATAAGCAACATTTTTTATTATTTTCTTAACAAATTAAAAAAATGACAGCATTATGAACCACTATTTTGTTGTTAGCTTTAATGCTGAAGAACAGTAACCAGCATAGACTAATATGCTCACACACTGTGTGTTTGAAAGGACATTATTTATTTTGTTGCTGTTTCTGCAGACCATTTAACATGAAGTTCCCAGTCTGCTAAATAAAAATGACAATAGATAAGAGAAAAAACAGAGTAACAATAATACAACTGTTTATGTTCCAGTGAGGTTAGATATATACCATTTGTATAAAAAAAGTTATTTATATATCTTTATATAATAATCTAAGTGTGTAAGGATACGAAATAGGTCAAAAGCTCCTGCCACATAGATGATGGTGTCACCCGGCTGTGGTTCCTTTCCTGAGGCAAACTGTATTATTTTTTGGGACGTCTGCAGGAATTGTGACACTCCTGTCCAGGGACTGTGGCCTTTAGGGCCCTGCGGTGAGCAGAACACAAATAATAACAAATATTACAGCAATAAACAACAAATGAGTGAAAACATTCTAATCATAGTTAATAATGCACTTATTGTACTTAAACACAATTTGGTGGTTCTGACAAGTTCAATGAGTCATTTTAAACCTGCAGTTTTTTAATGTCAAGAGCACAAAGTAATAATTGTATAACAATAATCTTGTAATAATCTTGTGGACATACAGTGCATCTGCACTTAAGTCTCCATTTGGAGCCAATGACTAGGAATTATTTAGTCAATGTTAAACTGAGAAACAGAGGTGCCATTCATGGCCAGTCCCTGATTATGGACTCTGATGACAAAAAAGCTTTTTTATGTGCCAACTTGGCAGAGGCATGTGAAGGCAAGGCTTTCAGAAGAAGGAGCAAAATGGCTAAGCAGAAAAACAAGTAAACAATCCTGGGAGGCAGTGGGGAATCTGAGAATGACTAAGAAATATTCTGAAGAGTACTTCAAAACATTTCCCTCTTCAAAAAAAGATTGAGACAAGAACAACCAAAAGGGAATAAAACACTCACTCTTCCAAAGTTGTCTGTATGTTGTTGATAGTCTGAACTGCCCTGAAAAAGAAAGAAAGATAAAATTATGAATGTCCAATTTGACAATGTGTAAATATAACATATCAGATACATAATGAAAACACTCTGCACAAGTATGCAAAAGCAGATGTGCATGCTTGGCCGGTGTTTTGCAAATATGAACTTGCTTACTGTGTCATGACAAACAGCAGTATTCTAGTTCAAGAGCTACGCTTTCCTCATAGTAAATAATAAAGCAAATTTGGCGTGCTGTCTGGGGAGAGAGACGAGAGAACGGCGAACTCCGAACCCTAATGGATTGAACCCTAGCGTGGGCAAGAGTTCGGCTCTGCCTCCGTCGGCCCCCCGGAAAAGCATGAATTATGTGGGAAAAGGCGGAGAAGGAGGGGTGCACGCAAGCGAGATGCGGCAGAATGAAAGCTGGGAGAATGTATAGTGAAGGGGAAATGTTTCGATTGGGTGCGGATTAATGAGGGATGATTAGATAATGGGCTGCCAGCCATGCATGGTTAATTCGTTCAGCGATTCTCTCGAAATTATGTTATTTGCAAAACATTCACATATTTTTAAAAACATTTTGGACAGATACTTTTTATGATCAGTTCCAATACAATTTAAGTAAAAGAGTTCCAAACTGCAAAGGTGAAGGTGACAATGGTTTTAAACCTGGTATCAAAGTCACATCCAAACTAGCATAAATAATAAGTGAAAGTAGGGTGAATATGCTATATATTATAACAAACAGTAAAACAACAAAAATTAACAACAGTATGATGTTAAAAAGTTTCCATAAAATTGGGTGTTACAACCCAGCAACGTGTACTTGAATTATGAACTGAGGTTTTAAATAAAGCTTGACTAGTGAGACCTGTCTACATTTATAAATGTTAAGTATGTTTTGGGCCTCACCATGTTGCTGTGATGAGCTTTGGTCATAAGCAGCATGCGGCCGACCAGGTCTGTAGTGGACACACCTTGGGTTCTCTTGCACTCTCTGAAATGAGAACCATAATACGCCTTATTCAGCCTGCTGCCATTTTGATTCGAAAACGAGGCTGGGAAGGGAAACAAGAAATTGCTACAAAAAATCGCTACATCAAAAAGTGACCGCACAAGTGCCTCTGTGTCCTTCAAAGCATGTTTCAGCTTTACTCTTTGCACAAACGATTAAATTTGTCATATAAATATTTCTAGGCTATCTTCATTAATATATTTAGTGTGACGGGCATTCAAAGTCTCATCAGGGTCGCCCTGGAAACAGTTGAGGAACACCTGCCCCTCCTCGTCACAGGCTGATCGGTCACAGCTGCGGCTCGTTTGGCCTCGACCAGATAAGCCGCTTGTGCCTTACCAGAAGCCGAGACCATTCTAACACTAGCCCACCCTCTCTATTTCCTTCCAGACAGCATGTGACCGTGTGACTCTCCCATTTGTGCTGCACAGCACTTCTTTGATTGGGAATACAAGTCTCGTCTGCTGGCCCGTGCCCAAGCCGCCAAACTGATGCGACTAGCGCAGCACTGGCTCCTAGACAGTTCCCCTACACAAAGCCACCATGAAAGCCATCGCTCAGGAGCTGTTTTTGCTGTCCAGCCAAGTTGGCATACCAAAGGAGATTCTGACTGATCAGGGTACCCCGTTCATGTCCCGACTAATGGCTGACCTCTGCAGGCTGCTGAAGGTGGAACAGTTGAGGACCACAGTTTATTATCCCCAGACTGACAGCCTCGTTTAACCATACCCTAAAGCAAATCAAACGGGTGCAGATGACGAAGGCACAACAGGCCCAGCAACGTCACTACAACCGGGCAACGTAGCCACGGGAGTTCCAGCCAGGAGACCAGGTGATGGTCCTGGTCCCGAATGACGTCTGCT
Organism: Enteromius unitaeniatus; assembly: GCA_032359435.1. Classification (NCBI taxonomy): domain Eukaryota; kingdom Metazoa; phylum Chordata; class Actinopteri; order Cypriniformes; family Cyprinidae; genus Enteromius; species Enteromius unitaeniatus. The sequence continues at coordinate 19,990,895 of JAUMHI010000035.1, read as the reverse complement.
AGTTCCTCGCGACCTGGCAAAGACCGTACAACATGATGGAGAGGCTGAGTCCCGTAACGTATAAAGTACAGCAGCCAGTCAGCTGTACCACATAAATCTCATCAAAAAGTGGGTAGGGACCAGGGACCAACTCGTGGCTCTCGCTGTCTCCAACCCCTTGGCTGTCGATGTCAACCCCCAACTGTTGGCCAACCAGAAGACAGATCTGCAGCACCTGATCGGTCAGTTCTCGGATTTGTTCTCTACCTTGCCCGGGCAGGGATAATCTTGCATCCCGTGGTCCAGCCCCATCATGATGGTCCCGAAAACCTGATGACACCCTCTGCTTATGCAATGACTTTCGTCGACTGAATGATGTCTCCGAGTTTGACGGCTACCCCATGCCTCAGGTGGACGAGCTGCTGGACTGATTGGGAAGGGCCCGGTACATCTCGACCCTGGACCTCACCAAAGGATACTGGCAAGTATCGTTAACTGAATACCTTGACAATGTCATTATCCACTACGGGGCATGGGAGGAGCATATATGGTATCTCAGTACCTGGGCTACCAAATCAGCAGAGGGCTCATCCACCCACAGGAAAAGACAGTGAGGGCAATCCAATCCGTGGCCACCCCCGCAAACCAAGACCCAGGTACGAGCTTTCTTTGGGTTGGCGGGTTATTATCGCTGCTTTATCCCTAACTTCTCCTCCTTAGTCACCCCTCTGACAGACCTGACCAGGAAGGGGCAGCCTAAAAAGATTCAGTGCCAGCAGCAGAGGAGGACTTCCAGCAGGTAAATACGGCTCTCACCTCCGAGCCGGTCTTCCGTGCTCTGGACTTCAGCTGCTCCTTCCTGCTGCAGATGGATGCCCCTGCAATAAAAGTGGGCAGTCCTGGAGCTTGGGTACTACTTCCTGGGCCGGAGGTTCACCCTCGTCACAGATAACGCCCCCCTGCAGTGGATGGCCCGAGCCAAGAACACTAATCCCCAGGTGACAAGGTTGTTCCTCGCGCTCCAGGACTTCCACTTCGTTGTGCGTCATTGGGCAGGAGCCGCCAACGGCGATGGTCTCTCCCGGATCTGGGCAGCTTTTGCAGGTCTGTCAGGGGTCACTCCCCACTCACCCCCAATTTTTCCCCTAGTGTCTCATCTCGCCCACGGGGGGTTGTGAGTGTCTCATCATCGAAGTCGCCCTGAAACAGACAAGGAACACCTGCCCCTCCTCCAGCTGCGGCTCGTTTGGCTGCGGCCAGATAAGTTGCGTATGTCTCACCAGAAGCTGAGACCATTCTCCATGAGAGCTAGCACTAACGCACCTATTTCCTTCCAGACAGCAGCGTGTGACAGACTAGCCTTCCCCCATCAGGACTTACCACGCTCACCGGGACTTGAAGAAGCACTGAGCACCTTCACCACCGGAGCATCATATCTCCTGTTTTTTTCTCACTCTGCTCCTAAAAATAAATCCACCCTCCAGGGCTTTCTCACTACGTCCTTGTCGTGTGATTCTTGCACCGCTACAATACATAGTGAAATGCATTACGTATTTTATATCTCAAACTGTGTTTATTTGAGAAGGTCAACCTGATCAAATATTTGCTTTACTCACTCATGTTCCTAAATAAACTTAATAAGGAAACAAAACTAAATACAATCGCTTTTCTATAAAAAAAGAAATGAAGTAATAGCCTACATTCTAAATACATAGAAATTATGTCTAACATAATAAGTTAATTTTTGCAGTAAAGTGTCTGAGTGAGATAGTGAGATAGAGGTCTGAGATAGTTCAGCGATCGATACTCAGCTCACTTGTGGTATGTCTTTGGTGTTATGTTATAAAGACATTTATGTTCTTTCCAAAGTTTTTCTTAAATGTGAGTTTACTTTACACTGTAAACGCTGTCGCCATTATCTCAGTATATATATAATATATATACAGTATATACTGTCTGGGCTGATGAAGGACAAAAAGTTCAGAATGTGTGAAATTATGTGTTACCATAACAAACGCTGCTGGTCTGCTAGTAGCCTGTTATCCCTCACAGCCTCGTTTTCAAATTAAAATGGCGGCAGGCTGAATAAGGCGTATAAACATTAGCGGCATGAGCATCAGAGGTGTGAATGGGCTTACCTGTACCTACCCGACTTCTTCACTTCTTCATATGTGTCTTTGCCATCCACTGTAAGAGTGATGTCATCTAAGGAGATACGACCACAATTGATTCAGGTCATAATACATTTTAAGTTAACTACTGTGAAGTGGTGTGTAGAATACTATGCAAAAAAAATACTGTGCCAGGAGGACCAAGACCAAGTAACGATAAAGACAAGTTATATATTTCCAGAGGAGAGATGCTCTGGAATCATTCAGCCTTGCTTTTACTTAGATGAAGGACACACATGTGTTACTTTTATATGGGCTTCAATTTGTGCAAAGGAACACTGCCTTACCATGAACAGAATAGGTACAGCTTATAAAAGTAGGTGCAGCTAATCAAGTAATAAAGCAGGTAAATAGAGCTAAATTTTTTGTTCTTTTTAGCATGAATGTGCCGTATGTAATCCAGTCAATCTATTAATACAAGGCTTCATGGCCCTGGGGGTCTGATATTCTGTACTGACTTCAATATCAATGTTTTAGACATGGTTATTATATTTAGGCTCTGACCTCCATGAACACAGAAATCACAAGCATATTTGTCCAAAGTCTCAAGCGTAGTAACGTATGGAGCTCCTTCCACGATCTCATCCACCCACTTGATTGCTCGCACCATCTTATATCTCTCAGCTTGGGTGAACACTGGAGGACCTTTGTGCTTAGAGATCTCCTCTGCATGAAAAGAGAGACATTAGTCAACTTAATTTCCATCTTGTATTATTTATTTCACTATGAAATTGAAAAGTGAATATGAATATGAAAAAGAGTTTTAACATTTTAAGCACTTTTAAATGTCTTCATCTACAGTAGTGGTTTTCAACTTGCTGTTATCTTGTCCAGTCTGTGAATTCAGTGTTAACTTCACTTTTTACTTTTGCTAATGTATTACTCCATTTGTGTTGGTGTACATTTCCCTCCAGAACCCACCAGTTTTGGACTGCTCTTTTGTTGATGACTTTCCCTTGGTGGTGCTGTATGCCCCTCTTTTGATCTTTCTCCCTGTCTGACCTTGATTCTTACCTTATGTTTGGGATTGGGTTGCCCATGGACTAATCTGGACTCTGACCCATGGCTGTCTGACCACTTTTTTTGTCTGACAGTCAGGCACCTCTCAGACACCTCTTAGAATTCTGACTCAAGGACCTGCATTACTACATGATCCTTACTACATGCTCTAACCCAATGGTTTCCAACCATGTTCCTGGAGGCCCCCCAACACTGCACATTTTGCATATCTCCTTTGTCTGACACACACATTTCATGAACATGAAAATAATCATACGTAAAGTTTAATCCCAATCAACCAAATTTATTAATTTAATTTGTCAATGTGTTACAGATGTGTGGTTTGTTGATTATATTGAGTGTCATGTCAGTGTAACACATACAATGTCATGAAACTAAGATCGATATAATCAACAAACAATACTGTCTGGTACCATTAATGTGTGTGTGTGTGTGTCTATACTTACCGTCAGTATGCACTCCCACAATCAGATAGTCCCCCATAGCCTTGGCTTGTCGAAGCTGGTTGGAATGACCATAATGGACCATGTCATAGCTTAGAAGGTAGTAAGATAGATAAAGACAATTGTTAAAATGAAAAAAATAACATAACATTCAAAAGCAAATGAAAGTAAATTAAAGTAAAAAAACTGAAGTTGCTAAGTTATTATACTGTATATATATATCAAATAGCATCTGCTTTTATTTATTAATAGGATGAGGCCAACAACTAGCCAAGGCTTGACTGCAGTATCTTAAGTAGACAGAATTACAGCAACACTGGCCATGAGCATGAAATATTAATCACTGGAACCGGTGTGCACTTTGCAGGCACCCAAATGGCAACTGAGCTGGGAGAATATCACATGCAGAAGCCAGCAGTGTTTGGAAGCCCTAGAAATTTATTGACATGACCCTGTGCATGTATGGGGTAAATGTAATATAATCTAAAAAAATGAATGTGTATATATATATATATATATATACACACATACATATTATATGCATATTAGAGTCTAATTGAGGATCGTTATAGTGCACTGTGTAACATACATTTAGAAAGTTTAATGTAAATCTACATTATGGTAACGTGAGGGCACAACAAATTATGAAAAACTAGTTATTTTTTGAAGAGTTTGTAGATGTTTTACTGCTTTTGGTTCACTGTGTGCTTCTCAGTTAATCACATGCTAATAGAAAAATGTATAAAGCTTTTGTGACTGATCGACTCATTGTCAGCTGATCAGACTTGCCTGCCAATCATGATACGTGGATGAGTGCGATTTCACCAAGTACAAGATATTCCTAGACCAACATCCTTGTTGATCCAGGAACATCATTTCAATCAACCAATCATAATTGAGCGAACATAGGAAATATTTGTTTTAGGATTATGATCAGGGTTAGGTGCTTCTATAACCTTGGTAATCAGCTTTCATTTCCCACCTATTTTAGAAATACATTTTGGTAGGGGTAGGGATTGGGATAAGTTTATGTCTTTCAACATCTTTTGTTGATCCTGGATCATGTCTTACTTTGCAAAATCACGACAAACTCTTTATGAAGGCTTTTACTGTCTGTCACAGTAAGTGGAATTCACACTCTTTGTGCTGACTAAGTGCTGACCATTGCTCAACATGGACTTAATGGATTCTTGTGCTGCAAACATTACGTCCTCCTGCCCTATGCCCTGGTCAGAACATGTCAGGAATGGATTACATGACATTTTATTGTGAATGGACTTTAGCATCCTGACAATTCAGGGTTAGTGATGCACTTAGACTTTCACCTAGAATATTCACAACAACATTCACCTAGATTTTTAACTTGAGGTAAAATAGTTATTATAAACATTTGGCCAGTAGTGGTCTGGTTACTAAAATATAAATAATAAATGTTTTAAAGTAGCTGTGATACATTTCTGTAACACTGATTCACTGAACATTTAGACAGATGGCAAAGAAAAAAAATTTTGTGTTGAATTTGCTATGGGATTCTCCCTGTTTATTGTCAATCATAAATTATTATAAGTCCAATCACTTAGAAAAGTAATACTGTCAGGGCGCCAATGTTGTCAATACCTGGACAAGCTTGAAGCAACAACCATGTTGTCAATATTAGAGCTTACAGTTTTTTTTAACTGCTTACACACAAAATCTTTTTTTGTCAAACAATTTCTGAAACCTGACACTCACACACCAGAACCACACACCAATTCTGCAAAACCACACAAACACATCTGGGGATTTATACACATGAAACTAGGTCAAGCCAACAATGAAACACCATGACAACTGCAAAGATGGGCGGAGACATGAATCAAACACCAAGGCAACATACAAGGTAGGCGGAGACATGAGCTCATTGTAATGAGTGCATGAAAACAAAAAACAGAGAGATCGCTGGACGCTGGAGTGCCATCCCCTGAGCTGGGCTGGCACATCCAGCTGATTGTTACAAATAATTAGTCAGCCCTAATATATATATATATATATATATATATACTGTATATAAATCGGCCACAATTATCACATATTGTGATTGTGTATTCCTACATGTAGACATGGATCAGCTGAGCTACAGCTGATGCAAGCTTGACTAAGGTGACCTGCCGGAACCGACGCTATGTTTGATTACTGTAGTATAATTCTCCTCAGCATTATTCCGCAGATGCCTCCTGAAAATGCCAAAGGCTCTCAAGACCATTTGGGAATCATTTGCCAAAAGTAGCTGATTGCTGCTTCTCTGAATGCATCACTGAAAAGCCCAAACATAGTCTCATAAAAATATGTACCTCTGTGCACTTTTTGTGCAACACCGTTTTTATGGACCTTACTGCATGTTTCACTGCAGTTTCAAAGAGAAATTTTTAATATGTGATATAAGTATGTATTGCGGCGGTTTAGAATTGAAATACCCGATTGTGTTAACAAATGCAAAACTGATACAAAAAAATTTATTTATTAATGCAGCCATGGCATTTCAAATTTCAAACCAGTGCTCCTCGCCTATTAAGTACATACATCTCCTTACACCATGAGCTACCGAACAAACCTACCATCTATGAAAATTATATGAAGCTGGATATGTGTAATGCTAACATTCAAAAGCATCATTTTTCAAATATACTAGCATAACAATACTATTTATTTGAAGTCATAACATGATATTATTTAAGTAATGGTGCAAAAATTATGGAAAAGGAATAAAATTAGTTTATTCCTCTAGTGTTAATTTCTTTAGAAAAGAGCAGTAATAAAGGACCTGCCTTGTTTCATTAACACCATCACTGTCACTGTAATCAATTTCTTTTTGGTCCATTTTAGTAGTTGATGGGTTACAATATGCCCATTGGTTTTGAACACAATATTTCTGTAAACTGTTTATTACTTGCACAAAATTATACTTTTTTTCTTTTTCTTTTGCAGTTGTCACATACAGTATGTTGTGGTTTTAAAAAGATGAATGACTTGCTAAATACAGATATTCTAATTCAACAGTTCTCAAACCTGTCCTGCCCTGCACATTTTGTATGTTTGCCTCATCTAACACACCTGATTTCATTCATCAGCTCATTAACAGAGACTGCAAGAACTAAACTGATTAGGGAGACATACAAAATGTGCAAGGGGGTCCTCTAGCACAGGATTGAGAACCTCTGTTCTAATTAACACTATAGAGACTATACACTATGTAGCGCAAGCATAAAAATCTGATTTAGTATAAAATTAAAATTTTTACTTTACTTTAAAATTTTTACACATAAAATAAGTAATTGTTATAGCCTACATCAGTGAATGGAAGTGTTTTCATTAATAAAGTTTCCATAAACTAATGGTTGTTTTTTTAATTACTACCCTAAAGCACATCAGCTGGCGAACCACTTGACAGAAAAAGCTTAAGAATCTACAACCCCAAATCAGAAAAAGTTGGGACAGGGTGGAAAATGTGAATAAAAAGAGAAAAAAGCAAGTTATAAATT
>JAUMHI010000035.1:19965817-19979872 GCA_032359435.1 Enteromius unitaeniatus | reverse complement strand
TGCATTGGGAAGGGTTAGGGAGGACTTTGTTTTCCCAATAAAGGTGTAAACCATGCCATCTATTTAATGATGTGAATTAAAAAATAATAATAATAATAATAAAAAAAACATTTACAGTCAATAAGTTGCATTCTGTTTTATAATGCACTTCAATCGAGGTCAACGCTATACGGCTGGTGGGTCGGCATACGGAGAACATTAACACACTTATGGCGTGAGGGTGTGGTATTGCGCACCTGCTAAATTATAAACACACAAGCGTATTTATTTCTGCATGTACATATTTAAATGAAGCCCGATAAACGCTTCTTTATAAAGACTAAAAATACTAAAAAGAATCTCTTTTTTGGACTAAAAATAAAGAGTAATAACGACACAAAAATACACAAACATAATTGCAACCTAACAAGCCATAATCATTGCAGCAATACTGTTGTCTGAGATCATCTGGAACATTCAAATATGCACCAAAAATCCAGCGAACAATGCTCTGCCCCTGAAGAGAACCAAATGTGAAAACACAAAGTCCAGAGAGAGAAATGCTCACGATCCAAATATTCCAAGTTCAACGTTGAATCCCGAGGATCCTGACACAGTAGCATCTCAGCAACCACAGAACCCGAGCAGCCTGGGGGCAACTACATGACTAGTGATGCACTTTCAATTTAAACTTAGTTTAGCAGGTCATTAGATGCTTGAGCAAAACCAAAGGCCAAACACTCACAAACCAAAGGGTAAACACATTTACTATACATCAGCCAATAAATTAACTGCTGTGATTCTATACATGCACACCTGAAGGGGGCTCCGATACCATCAGTTACTGATGCTGCATCAAGTGAACCTACGAAAGAAAAACAGTAGCACAGCCAAAAACATTATGAGCCGAGGCACCGGCTGACTGTGACATTCCCTTGTTATGCATTAGAGAGTTTTATAGGAAGAACAGGCAGGTGTGGGCTGGTGGGGTCGAGGGGAGTCACTGAGCCCACTGTTTACACTGTCTAATATTCTGGCATCCCAAACATTCTGCAACATTTGAAAAAAACACCATCACACAGGCGGACAGAAATGGCTGGAATTCTGAAAGAGAAAGGCTCTATAATCCTGTTCATCATGCACATGAATCACCAAACATGTTTTTTCAGTCAAATGAACTCACAAATGCTAATACTTAATCAGACAACGTCTGCTTTTAGATAGAAATGTCTTTCAACTCATATCTCAAGGCTGATAACCATAACTTATGGTAAATAGTGGTAAGCGTGTTAGCGCTTCATACATTTGTTAAAATGTAAGTCATCCCTGCTCAGTGAATCACATGTGCTAGTGTGAAATAACAGACGGGATTCTGAAGGTGTTTTCTTTTCTTTTTTTTTTTCTTCAGCGCAGCTTGATGCAGTTTGACATTAGAATGTTGGATAAAAATGTATGCAAAACAAATAATATTTTATGCATAATCATTATTATTGTTTTTGTGTTATTTACCACAAACATGCAACTGTAGATATGCTTAAACATACTCTTATATTCACAAAATAAGCAATGTAATATAGCCAAGTTTAATTAAATATTCATAATTGTTATTTTCAGTAACAGTGGTAGTAATAATAATGTTAAGGATCCAAACTTCTTGAGCATTCGATGATATAAAGACTTTATATTAGCTGTGGTGCAGTGCTGTGGCTGTCAATATAGTATAGTATAGCATATAGATCGTCATATTATTATAATAATTAAATGTAAGCAGAGCTTTAGTCGTGTGATATTGTTTTTATCCTAATGCGGTGAAATTGCATTCCAGCGTGCACTCACCATCCATCGCACCAGACGCGGACAGTACGCCTCCTCTTCTCTGGACTGCAGGCTGCGGCGGCCGGGGCGCTGCTCACATGATGTCCGTTCTTCATCATTTTGTACAACCCTACTGACAAGCACTTCAGCACAACGAAAAGTAAAATCTATGATATTCAGTACGTGTTATGGGACTGGAACACCTTTGTCCTTTTGCAGGATAGCCGGCTTCTGCATTAAATGAAGGTGACGTTCTAATGTGGGACAACGCCTCCTCTGCCGACCAGCAAACTTACAAATCATACTACTGTGAAGGCTTACTCATGAATATTAGTGATTTAAGATGACGTTTGGTCTGTGAGCTTAATTCATTTGCTGAAAGGCTAAGAGGTGTTAGGCGATGCACGAGTCACGTCGTGGCTCATGAATATTAGTTTCCGTACTTTACGCCTTACAAAGGTTTTTAAGCAACGCAGCCCAGGTTATCATTATTCATACCCTGCACCTTTGCCATAGTAGGATCTGTAGATTCGTTTCCCGGGAAGTGGCGTCATATGGTACGGACTCGTACGATGAGCGGTGACAGGCAGCGGACATTACTGTTACATAATCGCAGTTCTCATGTCATGTGACAAGTGTGGATAAGTGTTGATAACGTGTAACAAATAAATGCATGCTTCCCGTTAATTTTAATGGACTAACTATGATGCACTGACAATATAGATTTATAAAATTAGTTTACAAAGAATTCAGAGAAATATATATTATTAAATGCTCAGTTTTTAATATCTCAATAATATTAAAATTATTTCAGAAATTGCTAGTCATTATCTAATATAGCCTGTTGGCCTCATTTTAAAATGGAGCCAGCTTTAGATGTCTCTTCTGAGATCATATAATATTTCTATAAAATACACATATTTAGTGATGAGGAATTTTAGTATTACTATTTAATTATTATTTTTAATAATTATTATAAGTATTGTAATAATTCTTTTGCAAGCAATAACACACAAGGAAAGTGCAACAATAAACATCTGCCTGTTTTTGCATAGCAAAAACAATACTCTACTATCAAGGTACAAAAGCTGTGTACCTGTTTAAGTTGATCATTTATTTATTAAATTGTAAGCCTAGTTCCAGTTCTACAAAACATGCATGCGCATTAGAGTTTATACACAAAAGTTCAGACAATGGCTAAGTATTTTAAATAGCTAAAAGGCCACATATTTTTATTGCAGTCCCTACGATAAACATTTCTGTAAAACAGTGTGTGTTGCTGTAACCCATTTCATCAAAACCTAACTATCGATGAAGATTCATGATGGACCTTGTGGTAAAAAACACATTATAGTTGAAAATCTAAATTACAGATGTATCACCTTATTATCCACATGTGCGTGGACCCCAATGATTATATTTTTGTTGTTGTTGATATTATTTTAATTTGTTTGATTATGTATTGTTTATATTTACTTAATACAAATATGTTAATAAGTGAAACATACGTATTATTAATTATTAATAATATTATTAATATTATTAATAAGTAATAAGGGGCAGTCGTGACCTAATGTATAGGGAGTTGGACTTTTTGAGTCCCAGGTCTAGCAGGGATTGTGGGTGGGGTTAGTGAATAACTAGCGCTCTCTCCACCTTCATTACCACGACTGAGGTGAGACCCTTGAGCAAGGCACCGTTCCCACAACTGCTCCCCGGGCGCCGCTGCAATGGCTGCTCACTGCTGTGTGTGTGTGTACTTGGATGGGTTAAATGCAGAGCATTCCTAGTATGGGAAACCATACCTGGCCACAAGTCACGTCCTTTTGTTTTTGTCATGAAGAACTTGATGTCTGTTTTTGCCAAAAAACAATCCAATAAACAGTGTGACACTTTCATTATAAAATAATTGTTTGGATGAAGTAGCCCTTAACACCACAGTCAAACTTATAGGAAGCTTTTAGTGCCCCATGTAGATTTATGAGTTTTTATCCAGCAGATGGCGCTCCCTTACTGCACCAGGAGATATGTCGCCCAATTATTTCCACCATATCTCTAATTTTCTTAATTTTTCTTAAAAACTAAAAGTTAAACAGTGAGCATTTCACCCTAAATTAACAGCAAGAATAGAAATGAGAATACTGGCATGCAGATGATTATGGACACAGAATGTCCTTGAAATAAAATGTTTCTGTTATTTTTCTACAATTATTCTACTATTATCACAATAGCACAGGGGTGGGGAACCTTGGCCCTCATCCTGCAAGGTTTCCATGTTTCCCAGCGCAAACATACATGATTCAAATTAACTAGTGATTGTGTAGAACTTCATTGGATGTTGGATCCATTTGATTTGAGTCAGGTGTTGTGAAGCAGGGTTGTATAAAAAACCTAGAGGACTGTGGCCCTCGAGGACCAGGGTTCCCCACCCCTGCAATAGCACATTATCATTGTTTATTATTGCTGTAGCACAGTTTATTTTTTAAGCCATTAACCATAACATGCCTTAGTGCTTAGTTCACCTCTGATCCCGTTAGGTACCTGATACTTCATATAAGTAATAAAAACGGCACTAATCTCATTTCCTACATAAACATGGTGCTTTGGTAACCATAAAACAAAAACGTAACACAAAATAATCTGTTTGTTACAAAGCATAGAAATTTAAAAACAATTCTTTTTTTAAATGCTTTTCAGATGCCTTTAAACACAGGCATTTTTAGAAATTAAGACAGGTTTCCTTACAGTCCAGAAGGGCCATTTTCATAAAATGGAAGAGGAGAAAGAGGACGTCTGCATGCTCAGATAGAATAGAATAGAATAGAATAGAATTCAACTTTATTGTCATTGCACATGCACAGGTACAGGGCAACGAAATGCAGATGCACTGATCTTCAAGTTAGACTTAAACCTTTAATTTTTTTGATCATTAATAGCATCACATACCAGTTGACACCATTATATTATATTAAATGCATTACATTTTCTATTGTGTTTTTGGCAGTGTTCTGTTGTTTGAAGTCACATCTCAAATATGGATTTCATGTACATATGCAAGCGTTGAGCAGCAGGGCTATTTCTGGAAAAATAATACACAACCAACAGATATTATCTTCCAAGGACATGAAACAGATCAGTACCCAATTTCTGCCATGAATACCAAGGTCTGCATGATTGTTTTACTGTTTCAGAAAACAACTTCACAAATGTTGACCATTCTCCCTTTGTTAGAATTGATTCCAGGCCAGCAGATTGAATCATTGAAATTTTATTTTATATATCTCTTCATCCTAAGATAACCTTCATGTATGCTGAAAAGCATGTCTTTTGTCAGCACTTCTATTCTGCCTCATCTCAAAAGAATGCCATACGCCACACTGAGCTCAGCTCTAACATTGTAGAATTGTGAACAGGGGTTTTCAATTACAGCTTGCAAAACTATATTTAGGATATTTTGCTGTCTCTTCAGCTATTTGCTTGAATTTCTGATCAAACCACAGTGGAAGTCACTTTTAGGAATTTACATGTTTATGGTGCATGAGCTGCACCATGTACTGCATTTCCTTGGACACTAATTCAAATAATTTTTTTTTTGCAGAATTCTGATTCTGAATGAGTAGAGGTGTATAATTTGGATTTTTTGATCTGCTGTGAACAATGGTAGGCCACTTTTTTCAATCACAACAGATCTGCACTCAGATTATGTAATTTTCCTGGAGGTTTACCATCCATTAGCATGTGCTTGGAGTAAAACTTTGGCTTTTGACAAATCTGATGAGATGTTGATGTTCTTGGTTGAATTAAGGAATTAAGGTTCTGTTGTCAGTGTTTACTTAAGCAGTTTGTATTCTTGCTCATGCTTGCTTGTTCATTTGAATGCCTTTTGAATCAACAGTTCTCTGAGGTTTGGAATGAATTTACAAATTAAATTAAATGAAATAATATAAAATACTGTGATAAGATCATAAGATCAAATACTTGTGATGTTTTCACACTTTTGAATCTGTATTCTCTTTTTAATTTAAAGGGACCTAAAGGCAAAGTCAAGCAAAATGAAAAACAACAATATTTGTGTTTACTACTTTCTGAAGAAACTGTTAAAAAGATAACTATCATCAATGGAAATAAAAGGTACCCTTAATTACAGAGTGACTAAAGCACAGTAACAAAACATAACATGCCAGCAACACGTTTACAATGTTAAGCATTTAAAGTGATTTTTAAAGGTCCATTGGCATGACTATGTTAGACAAAATAGTCTAATATAGTCTAACTTTTAAAGGGTACTTTATTTTTTTATTTCAATCAAACAACAGTCATTAAAGATAACAACATTACATGTACATACACAAGAGTAAATAAAATGAATGACCATCTTTTATATTATTTAGCCAGACTGCTAGATTTTTACATGGAATTAATTACAAAATTACCATTTTTCCCTACTGAACATCGTGACAATGTACTGTACAAAGCACACTGTAACAATTATTGTTGCATTAAATGATTCCTTTCACATACTATTTGTAAAGAATCTCACGTAATTTGCAAGATAGTTTTCTATTCCTAACACAGCCAAAGACATGTTATATTTCTCCCTCAGGTTGCTATGTTGTTAGATATAAGAGATGTGGAAGAGTGAATGTCTCAATGATGATGGTGCATGGGCCCCATTAATTGTGCCACTGGCTCCAGGCTGAGAGATCTGGGGCAAGCACCTGCTGCAGAAGTGGGTAAGAATGACGAATGCTGTCCTACATCACCCATCCGCTCACCTCTCCCCTCCATGTGCCAAATTACTCACATCCTGGGGGCAGTCTGGGCTTTCCTCTTGAGGGGAGCATATCTCTAAAGAGCTCTTGATGTCCCACTGACTGGTCAACCACAATTATATTAGCTATAATAATCTTCTTTTCTCAACGATTAGTATTTACTCTATTGATTAATCGCTAATTTAAATACTTGGAGTGACAAGACACCCCCTTATATCTATTACAGTAATGGTATGGTAATATCAGTTTTAGTTATTTTAGATATAAAAATAATAAAAACAAACAAACAAAAAAAAAAAGAAAATCTTTTTGGCCCACAGTTTAAAAGGTGAGAGAAAAGTGTTGATAAAAGAAATGTTTTGGCCAGCAAACACTTCTAAACAGAGGGAAAAATTGCCTTGTACCGACCCAAATTTAGGACAGACACCTCATCATCACTCATGACTCCAGTGTTTTACTCACGTCAGGCCAAAAATATGTTCTCAGAGGTTGCTTGAACTAGGTCGACTGACATCTTTTTTTGGATCACAGAGAGAGAAATTGTGCCATCTAAATGATAGCAGTCTCCTAAAACCAAAATGAACAGCAATAAGCCTTTCCAACTGTTTTTTTTCCCCATGTATCGAACTGGGTCAATAACGATGCCACGGAACATAACCACAAATATATAAAATTATATAAACATTATAGCTTTCAAACTGGGAAACAAATTTGAGAGAAACTATGATTATACTGTATATATACGAAAAAGTCCCTCAAATTCTGGATCTTTCTCAAAACATTTTTATTAGTCATATACAAAATAAAAGAAGCTGTAATTCGACAAACATACATTATGTACAACAGTAAATCAATAACTTAGCCACATCTGAAAAATGGTTAACTGCATGGTTCAAATCCACAGTCATTAAATATGAATACAGTGTTGTATCTAGATTGCAAAAAAGTACAACAATTTAATCAATAAATAGTTACAATTCACCCATTTTGTTACGGTGTTTCATACAAAGCACTGCAATATATCTTATTACAACCCATTGATAAAAATAACCAAAACATATTCTATCAATGTTCACCAATCATAAACTCACATTTCATGTCTTTATTTTATTGACCCACAAATCTGAGACAAAGAACTACTCTTAGTGTCAAATTTAAAACCCTTTACAGTCACTTGCTCAGCAAACAAAAGAACGTAATGGATTATCAGCCTAATACTTGATAACATTGCCATTAATGTGCCGACTGAAAAAAAGCTGTTTTTTGATAGGATTATGAATCAGGATTTATGAATGATTCAAGACCCATAAAAACAGTAACAATGCCTGTTGCATAGCCTTCCATTAAATAAATATAGTCACAATTAGTAGCAATGACAATAACTCTGTCCCAAAACTTAGAGAGCTACATACATGTAGGGATGTTACCTGAAATAGAGATACAATCAAACAATGTTTCTCACAATAGGTGTACACAGTAACTGATTCTGACATATAAACGTTGCCAAGCATCCACATTTTTATAATAAATTGAATTATGTTTATCTATACTTTCTTTTTATCTATACTTTCTATGCGTGTCCACCATTTTGGAGGATTTTTTTTTAAGATAATTTTGGGATTGGATATACGTATGCAACAAAAGCTTATAATTTGGCCAAAACAGGTTTCCTTGGAAAGCAGATTGCTGGAACAGCTTTCGAGTCAGGAATGTGCCTATGATGCACGGATGCTAACTAAGGTTGGAACAGAGCTAATAAGCACACATTTAGCTTTGCAGTGGTGACTGTATCTCACTGAATTATCTTTCTACTCAGCAGTTCATTTACAATAGTGCTAAAATACAAACTACCACTAACATCATTGGTCAAGAATATCAATAATTTATGTGCACATAAGGGTACAGTGTGGCACTTATCCAAGAACTACATTAAACCACAGAGAAGTGCTGTGTGAAACAAAGTATGATGAAAACCTACAAAAAGCTTCTTTTCAAAACAAGAAAATAAGATGGGTGGATGTGTTGAGTGCATTATGTGAGCAATGAGCTCTAAAAACAGACCAATCATCCAATTGCTGAAAGAATATAACCTATATACTGAAAACGTGGGATGCATAATTTACTGTAGCAAAACCTCTTTCTGATGGTGGGTAGAAATGTTTTCAGAATCTGGCCTTGAATCTACAATATGAGGTGGAGTTGAGGTAAGAGGGCAGTGCATTCTTGTCACAGTGAATCAGTTTCAATGTGTTAATTTCTCCTTAAAGGAATAGTTCATCCATAAATGAAAGCAGTCTTCATTACTTGGCCATTGCTGTAAAATAAAACCCACCAGCTGATCAGGATTAGACCTTTTATCACCATGAAGGGGTTGATTTTGTTGTCTGTACATTATCCTCCTTATTACACATTTAATTTAATAATAATGATAGACATTATATGATGCTTAATATTGTGTGTAAGAGTGAAAACCTTTTATTAGAACTGACGTTTAAGGGGATGATTTGCAGAGAATAAATTACTTACAGTGTGTTGTTTAGGCTTATACGACTTGGAATATAGAGGGAACAAGTCATATGCAACACTATATGTATATTCTGTTCACATCCATTCAGCTGATTTTTAATCAGGGTACTTCTGGTGCTTTTTATTTTTATATTACACTGAACATATGTCCTGAGATAACAACAGGGAAGAGCATATTAAAATAAGCCCATTTCATTAGTGCATTTCACTTACCCTGATCA
This sequence comes from Enteromius unitaeniatus, assembly GCA_032359435.1. Lineage (NCBI taxonomy): Eukaryota > Metazoa > Chordata > Actinopteri > Cypriniformes > Cyprinidae > Enteromius > Enteromius unitaeniatus. Next base: position 19,970,559 of record JAUMHI010000035.1, on the reverse strand, counting down.
TCTCTCACAGAGGAGTCTCATGAAGCTTATTTCAAACATCTTTGCACTGTATAGTTATACTCTGAATCCACAGACAACATCTGTCCATCAGATATAGAACATGAGCAAGATGACAGGGTTGACAGTCAATTAACTTCTCAAATATTAGAACTCTGTTCCAAACCCTAGTGACAGACTGCCTTGTTTTCTGTAGACATACGGTAGGCAGCATCTGTACTGAAACTGAGTTAAGTGACTGGTCCAAAAATATTCCATTCCAAGTCGAAACACTGTACTCACAGCTGATTTCAATAAAGTTAGAAAGTTGCCAAGTTTAACCAACAATATGTCTAACAAACAATAAATGAATACCACAAACAAGTGTTGGGTAAAAATACCTTAACTTTCAGTAATCTATATACAAACATGTTTATGTTTGTAATAACTGTAATAACAAATGTAACAACTTTATCCACCTTTCCTGTTCAGCTGACATATATTTCTAACCCTTCCACTTAACATCACAAATCAAATAAAGTAACATTCTACTGTATTTTTAAATTGTGTATTTTGCTCAAAAGGTAATGGCTATTTTTATTATATAGCCAAGTGGTTTGGAGAATAGATGGATGCATTTCTTTTTCAGTAAGTGTGCCACTTGTTCTGTGCCATGCTTTCTCATTTGGTGCCTTTTACAAAAGTCTGTATGTTGAAATAGCATATATGATGCCTAAAAATGGACAGTTCACTAGGTTTTGGAACAGAAGCACACCTTTAAATTCAGGTCTTGCTATTTTTGTTGCCCTCAAACATTAAGGATAAATTGTGTTTTGCCCAACTACCTGTGCTGGAAGAGACCCGCAGACTGGCTATGCACCATTATGAAGCATCACATTGGGTTTGTTATAGTTAGCTGCAGTAAAGCTGGAAATTATATAATTCAACAAAACCCAGATGTTCTGAGTGCAAGACATCTTCATTACAGAGATATGGAAGGAGCCAATATGAACGACTGGCTTCTGTACACCGTCTATATTACTTTATAATATTCATTTAAAGAATACAGCTGGACACTTAACACAGTGAACAACACTGCCACCTGACCACATACACAGCACGCCACGCGCTACCCCACTGCACGCGCCTACTTACTAGAAAAGCAATCAGACTTCAATAATAAGCCACTTTTGGTACAATTGCAAAATTGATATCAAACTATTTTTTGTTCATATAAATAACTTTTTTTCTGTTTTCTTATTCAGGAAGGAAAAACAACAAAGTAGCTGGAGAAAGACATCAGAGAGCATTTGCTAACAATTCAACAATATAGCTTGTGTTGGGTCGCTTCAGGAAAATTAACTGAGACCAGCCCATCCACACAAAGCACAGAATAACGAAACTACAGTTCTACGACTCATAGCTAGAATGATCAGTTTTACCAACACGGTTTACCAACTTCAAATATTTTCTAAAACCAAGTAAATGCCTCCTCTCTCTGCGATACATCTTTAAGAAAATGTTTTCATGTCTGCAAAAGATGAACATCACCTGCCAGACAGCTCAACGGGGCCTCTGCTCTCCTATGCATAAATACAGTAGTTTATTGCCTCTCCTGGTCATATTCCTCAGAATATAACTTGTAAACATCATTCCACTAATGGAATTGAACTTAACAGGAAAGAAAACTGATAGCTGAAGAGAATTTTTGCTCGCTTTGTGAATTACAAGATCAAGGGAACACTGCCATTTCTGATAGAATAGTGAATATATTTACTTTTCCCCATCTGTATATCAATCAGTGGGCAATATCAAGCACAGGTAACTCAAGTTGGAGCTAAAAACTGACATTTAAAGTTAGTCATACATGTTAGAATTGACACAAGGGTTCATGTCAATCCAAACTAATGATAAGCGTTCTTCCATGGAGCACAAAATGAGATTTAGCAGAATGAACATGCTCTTTTCCACACATTGAAGGCTTACAGTAGCCATGTCTATCCAGGCCTAAAAAGGATTAAAAATATTTCTATAAAAGGAACACACCCAGATTCAAGTTATTTATTAACAATCTATCCCTCTCTTCCTGTATCAGGTTTGATTTCAGTGACAAACGTTGTGGAAAGTAAATTTTGTTCAATTTTAGTGGAATTAATGCATTAAATTACTTTTTAAATCAACTGGGCTGGGCTTGCTTTTAATATAAAAAAAAATCAAATTGTATTTTTGGTAACTGTAAAGGCCCTTTCACTCAACATGGGAATAAGAGAAGTGAAAATCAATTAATAAAAAACTTGTGATATTTATTTGAAAAAGTTGAAAAAAAATCTGATATTCCGTCGTAAATTTAAAAGTAATGTGTTACTTTACTACCTACTTAAAAAAGTACTCCTCACATTACTTGTAATGTGTAAACCCAAGACATTGTGTTAAATTGTGCATTAAATTGTGTTTAACCACAGGTTACTATAGGTGTAATTGTTCTTATGACACTTTTATGGCACATTTAATTTTTTTTTGAGATTAACACTCACCAGTCAGTGCATACTTTCTAGTGTGTAGAAAAAAGCAACACAAAAACAAATTTTGTGTTCCATGGACCAAGCCATTTTGGGCTTGGTACAACATGACAGTCATTGCATGGCATATGTTTCTAAGAATGTTTGTGTGAACCTCAAGTGTGTAATATTCTGATTAATTATACCTTGATAACAATTGTTTACAAGGGTTGCAAATAACATCAGAAAACTTTAGTGCTGTCTGTTACAGTGCTGTCACAGATCAGATCTTGCTGAATTTCATAAGTAATCCTGTGCCTGATGAATACACTGACCAACATACTTACAAATGTTCCCCATTTGTGCATTATGACCGTGCTTCTGTTTTGGACTTGACAATAGTGATGACACTGGTGGCGGCCACTTTGCCTGGTATGAGGGGCCCTATAACAGATGTGATGGGGCCCCTTGCAGTGGCAACAGGGCTACGGGCCACAGTTCTGGCAAAACTTTGGAGAGCCTCATATTTGGAGCGCAGCACATCAAGCTCCACCTTCATGCTAGCATTTTCTGAGGCAAGTTTCTCCACCTCCTGCTGAAGCTCTGCCTTCTGTTTCTCCAGCTCCTCCTTTTGCGTGACACGTTTGACTCGGCAGCTGGCGGCATAGCCACGGTTTTTGAGTGTGCGCCGCCGCTGTTTCAACTGCAGGATTTCCTCCTTGGTAAGACCACGCAAGTGCTGGTTCAGCTCCCGCACAGACATAGACACCAGCTCGTCATCCGTAAGACTTGTGCCATTTTCACCTGGCTCTCGCTTCACCTGCAGGGAACCACATGGGACGAGATCAAGAGAGAAGACAGGGAAAGGAGGCCAGGGAAGACTGAGGGCAAATGGAATGATCTTTAATATCAAACAAACTGCAGTGATGAGCTTTATCCAGCACATGTTCAGTAAAGTTCTCTAACTGGTTTACATCTCACTAAATACAATTACCAGTTACGAAGATAATAAAAAGACAATTTCTTATCTCAATTATCTCATCTAGTCTTTGTCTTATAACTTAACACTGAACATTTGTGACCGTGGACCACAAAACCAGTCTTAAGTTGCACAGGTTTATTTGTAGCAATAGGCAACAATACATTGTATTGGTCAAAATAATAGATTTTTTCTTTTATGTCAAAAATCATTAGGATATTAAGTAAAGATTATGTTACATATGTTGCCTATATTTAAAACCTAATTTTTGATTGGTAATATGCATCGCTACGGATTTAAAGGTGATTTTCTCAATATTCCGATTATTTTGCCCCCTCAGATTCCATATATTAAAATAGTTGCATCTCAGCCAAAAATTGTCATATCCTAACACATCATACATCAATGGGAAGCTTATCTATTCAGCTTTCATGCCGCATAAATGCAATAAATATAAATAATTTTCTAAAAGAAAATTGACCCTTCTGACTGTTTTTTTGTTCCAGGGTCACATTTATATCACACAATTCTGAGAAAAGTAAGAATCGTGAGATCACATTTAACTTTTTTATTTGCAGAAACAGGCTTCCATAAGTGTAATTGCAGTGCAATTGTGTTTATACTCTTCTGCTGCTGAATTGAATTAAGAAGCATTTTTTTCTTAAAATATCACCTAACCATACCTTCAGTGCTTTGTTGCCCTTGTTTGTAGTAGTCATACCACGAGAGCCACTCTCCACTGCCCCACTCGTCAGGTCTGTGAATACAAATGAGTTCACAAAGATCAAAGAGTTGTTTCTCTTAGAGGGTAGACATACATGATTTGATCATTAAGATCTATTCCAAAATGTATTTAAATTAATGCAATAAATCTCTAATATATGCTAATTTCACTTTGTTTAAATCATTATCTATATATACTATAAATCAGAAATGCCACAGATTGCAAATAAAATCATAGCAAAAACAAACAAGTGGCTTTGACATTTGTTATGCAGGAAAGGGTGAACCGGGTGGTTACTCCAAGCCTCTATTCTGCTCTCTACATATGATATGGACTCTACATACAGTGGTGTGAAAAACTCTTTGCCCCCTTCCTGATTTCTTATTCTTTTGCATGTTTGTCACACTTAAATGTTTCTGCTCATCAAAAACCATTAACTATTAGTCAAAGATAACATAATTGCAGAAAACCCTCAAATAAAGCTGAAATACAACAATTCTGCAAAGATGAGTGGGCCAAAATTCCTCCAGAGCGCTGTAAAAGACTCGTTGCAAGTTATCGCAAA
>JAUMHI010000035.1:19910574-19957594 GCA_032359435.1 Enteromius unitaeniatus | reverse complement strand
TTATACTATCTGCTCGGTGGACGGACAGATCAAGTAATTGTAACATTAATTCTGCTACGGTTAATCCTAAAATCTAATCTAAATATTTGTAATTAATAATAACCAGTTATAATTAATTATAAATATTCCCCTATTGAGCAAAGTTGTTACAAGTGTATGATGTTATTTTTGTTTTCTTTGCGGGAAAAGTATTGTCCTACCATCACAAAACTGAAGTTGATCCACTGATGTCATTTTAACTTTTTTAAGTTACAATGCTTTTGAGAAACAGACCGTAATATTAAGGTCAGTCGTACGGTTGTTTTTACGAACTTCTGAGGCTTACGATGCTTTTGGGAAATGCAGCCGTGTGTTCAGACAGAATCCTAAACAATTTACAGAAAAAATGTTTAATTGTCTTAGACAATTTCGGGTTTCTATGCTACTTAGAAAGTCACAGTCTTCTTGGGCTGGGTACTGTTTGCAAAAGATGCATTTAAACCTGATATGAAGGATGAAGGATGACTAACTGACCTGGAAGAACTGCAGCTGTTTTTCCAGACTCCAGAAGAAGGGATGTTTTAGCACTCTGTCTGCCGAGGGTCTCTTCTCTGGTTCCATATTCAACATCTGCTCGATCAAGTTTCGGGCCACAATATCTTCTGCAAGAGAAAAAATGTAAAAAAAAAAATTGACAAACTGTTCAAAAATGATCTCTGGTGCTTTTGAACTGAAGGAGATATCTTACCATGTCTGTTAGGGTCTAAGTATTCTAGTGAGTAGGCACCCAACAGAATGTTTGCTTGCCGCTGCAAGGACTTTCCAAAAGCGTGGTGGCCTTCAGATACCACGTAGTAAAACACACAGCCTGCAGAGAAGATGTCTACCATGCAGGTCTGAAACATCAGAGATGAAAAGAGGTGAAGCTGATTGTTTAGCCATTGACAAAACTCAGTGCTTCTGACATGGCTTTCTGGAATACTTTATTGTATTGACCAAATTTTAACCCACAAATAACTTTGTAATCAATATTTACGCTAAAGTTTATCTACATATTTAATAACTCGTTATATAACGTTTGTTCAGTATTGCTCAATTTCATTAATGCAGGGGGAAAAAAAACAAGACCCCTGCCACTTAATATCTTGATCACCCACAGATCACAAACAGAATTTGGATTGCTGAATTATTTACAGAATAATATATAAAAAAGCTAATTTCTAATAACTAACAAAACTATTAACATTCATAATCTGTATTATAATTACTATCATATTTATAATATTTACATTTATAGAAAAACAAACAAACAAACAAACATTTTTAATTCTCTAAGGTATGTTAAAATCAATGCAAACAGACACAGCATGTTTTTTAAACTCTTACAGGGTTATGTTTTGCATCCTCGCTGAGCACTTCTGGGGCAATCCAGCCCTCAGTGCCTGGGACCCCAGACTTCCTGCTGAAGCTGTGTCTGCCCACTGCCAGCTTCTTGCATAGGCCGAAGTCTGAGATCATGGCCTTCACATGCCCATGTGTGTTCGGCATTGACACCAAGATGTTGTGTGGCTTCAGATCTCTGTGGACTATCAACCCATGAGAGACATTACAAAATGAGAGTGTTACAAAAACGTGTATTAAACAGATTTTACTAAATGAATATTGATGAATTCATGTTAAATGCAGACTATTTAAAAGTGTAACTGATGTTGCTGATACCTATATTAAGTGAATGTAAATGAGCCAGTCCAGACATGGTTTGCTCTAGCAGGGTCACTGGCTCCAAACCGTGGCGGTTAAAATCTTTTCGTTCCACATACTAAAAGTAAACACAATAAAATAAAAATAAGTAAATAAAGCATTATTAAATGCAGAAAAAATTAAGCTACATCATAATTTTGTATTGTACAATATAGCATTGCATAACCTAAAAATTCCAAACTGAAAATCTCTCTCTCATCTACACTTGAAAATAAAGTATTTTTCTGCTTAGATGCTTGCTTGGGAACATTCTCAAATCATGCTGTCTAACATGATCATCAGATCTTAATTTTTTAAAGAAATGTTTTAAAGAAGTTAATTTCAGTTCAAGTAAATTATTAAAGTTACATGGATAAATTCTTTTTGTGTGTTTAACATGAAATGTTTTTTTTTTCTCTTGTGGTTTGACAATTTAAATAGAACATAAAATGCACATTTAAATAAATCATTGTAATAGTCAATTTGGGTTTTTAACCTGAAACAACACTGACATGCCATGTTGTGGCGTTTTTATACCTCTTGTAGTGTGGAGCTACACAGCTCTATGGCAATGTACTGAAACTGACGGTCTCTTTCAGTGCAGAAATAACGAATCACATTTGGATGCTCGTCAGACTCGCGCAGCAGCTGAACCTCACGGTCGGCAAAGCTGAAGCATTCTGGGAGAATCCTCTTCACCGCCACTGGACGGTTATCAAACTGGCCCCTGAAATTACACAAAATGACAGCAAATGAACTCTCAAATAACAATAGTCATTCACTGGAAGATCAGGCCTTTCCTAACAGATCATGACACACACTTCTTGTCCAGGCCCCTGCCACTTTTAGGTTGGACTACTTTTATGCTCTAATGTTGTATTACGGCTTCTTCTCATGGTTATTTGCCTCTTTTTGATGAATTGCATGTTGTATTCCTCATTTGTAAGTCACCTTGGATTAAAGCATTTACTAAATGAATAAATGTAAATGTAACTAGCCTGTACACAATAGTTCCCTCAGCACCATGTCCAAGTACATCTCTGGGGCTGAAAGTGATATTTCCAATTCTGGCAATGTTGGACTCTTCCTCTGAAATTAAATAAGAAATCAGAAGTTAACTAATAGGGAAATTTGAAATGCCAATAGGAATTATTGTGACTATCGTTTTGCTGACAGCCCTGACCTGGATCCTCGTGCTCATTAGCGGAATGTCCCATCTCAGACTGGGACATGTTGGAATGGTTGGATGCCCGTGGGGTGACGTTGGGACTGCTGTGGGCAGAGCTCTCGAAGCGGGTATGGGCAGCATCTAGGAAGTCAGTGTCAGGAGGCAGATCACTGGGTGGCTGGAAAACAATCTGCTGTCGTTGCAGGAGCTGCAGCTTTTCTTCCATCTGCTGCTGAAATTGCTGGTGTTGCAACTGCTGCTGCTTGTGGACACTCTGAACAGGACACAACACACCACAACACTCTCAGAGCTGAATTTTGCAACAAAAAAAATTTATTCACTTGTACAGGAGACACTTTTCAAACAAAGATTTATTAAATTAGCATTATTTCCAATAAATAAAAATACTTTTTGCCTATTTAGTACACAGAACAGTAAAAAAAAGGTCATATTAGTCAAAGATGTGTGGGGCATTTTGCAACACACAACCTCCGAATGCCAACCAACTGGCAAATTCAAAAAGATATTAAATGGTAATGGCAATTATTGTGGTTATCATTTTGCTGACAGCCCTAACCCGAATACTTTTGCTCAGACTGGGACATTGTTGGAATGGTTGGATGCTCGTGGGGTGTGGTCAAGATCTTTTCTGTCCTGCATTCACATATTTGTTCATATTTCAACCCACTTATTTACCTTTACTCAATTCAGTCACACAGTGTTGTGTGAATATAAGTTTTTCATTTTGATTATTCAGATTTTTTACTAAAATTAGATTAAGAGCAAGAAGCATCTAAAAACTGTGTTTGTATGGAGTGTAAGGCACATCAACTGGCATTCTAAGTCTCTGAGTAACTGCCTGACTTTCATTATCTTATTATAAAGTTTGTTTTAACTATATATAGGGCTTGATTCTAGACATTTAGTTTGGAAGATCATTAAGTCTTAAATTAATAACGAGATTAAAGTCACCACAATTAACAAATTTAGAGTGTTTACCTTGGGGTAGGTGATGATGAATGCCACCCACCCTGCCAGAAGGAAAGTACAGAAGATGATGGTGGCCATGTCCTTCAGCATGGAGTCCACTGGAGTCTCCACGCGTGGGACACGGCCAGGTTTCTCCTGCAGGGATGACACTGGTGGAGGCAGAGGACTGTTGTCTTCCATTCCACTCTCATTTACTTTCTGGAACAAAACAGAACATACTTTGATATGGCAATACCCACAAATACAAACAAAGAGTTTTAGAGAATCAAGCATTCAACAAAATTCAGTTTATAAAAACATATCTGTACAGCAAAACAGAGGTATAACTGATTCGTTTGCTGTACTTTTGATAGAAAGATTGTGCAGAAATGGCAAACATTTTTTATGGGTCCATCTTTGCACATTTTTTCGTGTTTCACAGTCAAGGACGTGCTACAATATGAAAAAAATATTTGTGCTCAATGCTCTTTTGAATTTATGAATGCATTACATAGTGGTGTGCACTGTGTGATTTATTTCATTTTCATCAAACCTTAACATTCTTGAGCACCTGTGCTGGATTTTGTAGAGACAAGTTGAACAATTCTCCTAATTAAAGATCAGAATGTTTTAGGAGGACATTCTTCAGGAGCTAACATGATAGATTTGACAACTGATGTGTCATGAATTTGTACACTCCATGCCAAGAAGGGTCATATTAATATTATCCATTATGATGGGCATATTAGGAAAATAATTACTGGTGTTCTACTTAAGACATGTTTTAAAATTAGACAGTGCAAGTTTCTCTCAATTGAAACAGCTCAGATTGATATTTTAGTCTAGCACTTACTGTAGGCTTAAGCCTTGTCTGTGAAACTGGGGGATTAAGCACTAGAATTTAATCAAGGATGTATTAATTTCTGCAACCCTTCAGTGGAAAAAAGGCAACTCTTAAAACAGGCTCTAATTTTAGTTGGCTACATTCCCAATAAGGCCATGGAGCTAATTTCATGATTGATAATACTACATGTTTATAAAACATTTCAACAGTTCCACAGCCCTGACCAATGAAGGGACAATTTCACTTACAAGTGATGTAACTTATGTAAACAAATTTGGGTACACTTTGAAATGTTGTGAAACAGACCTAATAAATATGCAAATGAACCATTGTAACATCAAGTCGCTGTTTCACAACAAATAAAGCAAACAATCTTAAGGTTTGAAAATGCAACAAGTCGCTCTGAATATATTTCACTTATCGTACACAAAAGAATAGTATTGACAGTTGAAAACTATAGATTATTTTATCACAATGGCACATGTCAAATGGTTAGATATAGTAGGCACCAAGTAAACTGCCAGTTCTTGAATTTCATGTGTCGAAAGCAGAAAAAAATAAATGGGCAAGGAAAGAGTGGCTCTGACAAGTGCAAAATAGTGATTGCTAAATGGCTGGGGGAGAGCATCTCACCATCAACATCATCATGATATCATCACTAAATCATCGATTTAATGACCAGACTTAAGACATGGCTATTACTTACTATACTCTCCATGGTTTTAGTTATTAACTGTTATTACAAACTGTTATCAAAAAGTAAACACACTAAGAAGCACTGTGGTATGGATAATGTTTTTACCTCTTCAATGGTTTTCTCTGTGGCAGGGGGAATGACATTGATGTGTTGACGTGGGATGCTCTCTGGAAATTTCTCCAGAATTTTAGTATGAGCATCTGGCGGTGTCTCGTGGTGACCTGCAGAAGAGAAACATTAATGTTGAGAGAAATGTTCATACATTTTTAATAGTGGGGCAACATGGTAGATCACACAATAGTAGGGTTAAGACTCAATTATGCAGTATTTTCAGCGTGTAGTTTACAACTTTCTACAACACCACATATCTCTAAACAAACTGTGACAATTTGTTTTGATTTTCTAAAACTGGGAATGAAGTAAAGAGTTTTTACAACTGCTATAAAATGTCTCCACTAGTGGGCAAGAGTGGCTCATTTTTGCATGATTCCCACAGCTCTGAATGTAGGTCTGCAGTAAGCGGCACCTATCAGCAGCAGCGAATTCCTCATGAAGTTGATGCGGTTTCTCTCTTTCAGTGCTGCACTGAACTTCACTGTGGTACTGGGAGTGATCACACACTCCTGGTCATCTTCCATGCTTGAGTCCTGGGTACTGGGGCCCTCCAGCATGGGAAACGTCCTGCCACGAGGCTGAAATATACACAGGCACACACACTTAATCATGAGCATGCATGCACTACAACAGCATTCTATACCTTCTGAAACTGTATTGGGACCTTCACAAGCCTAAAATAATTAAAATCTGTATATAAAAAAAGAAAAGTTAATAAAAAAATAATAGTTGTCAGGCAATAAACATTGCATTGCCTAACAAACTGAAAATTATAGTGCTAATCATGGTGAAGAGAGTCACATTTTTGCCATTACCAAAAATAATAATAATAATAATTTTTAGTAATATATACTGTATATTATATTTACATATTACGTATACTGTATAAGGTAAAAAGCATTTTGTACATTTATAATAATTTTTTTTTTTTTTTTAAATCTTTAAAATCTTTTAATCACAACTTTTTAGTCAAACTATATATATATCTACCCTGAGTTTATGAACATAACTACTGGTAATCTAACCACTTAGTTCTGTAAAAGTATGAGGAAACATATTTTAAATTTTTTAACACTACTCACCACAACAGTAACTCCATCATGCACCAGAGAGAGAGAAGCGTACAGGCCAGAGGAGTGTTTCCCTACATACAATGTGGACCTGTCAGAAACAGCCAGAAATAGCAAATTATTCATATTTTGTTTTCAAAAGTTGATTACCTTCGACTACAAACATTCAAAAAAATTGCTAAATTGTATACAATGGCTAATCTTTATTCATCCGGTCTTTGAGATAATCACAACAACAATCCCAGAAAGAGATTTGTGGAGTTACTGCAATATACAGTATAAAGTGAGCTGCACTTAACATCGTGTCACAAAGCTAGGGATGGCTACATACCACTTTTTTATGTGGTACAAATACCAACACTGCAACCTTGAGATGCTAATGCTAATCCACTATCAGCAGTGTCTTGTTATTGATCAGTTCAAACATACAAGCTTTACATTTCTTTTAAATCCTCCAGAATGTCTTGCCCCATACAGTTCCATTTTGTACTAATTTTTGCATCTCTACCCAAAGCATTTAAGTATTAAATCTATACTAAAAAAATGCAGGCTGCACATCTTTAAATTTCTTGCATCACACACTTCACAAACACAGACAGGATGTGGCTTAGATATTGGAGATGCAGCATGCATGTTCAATTTAGCCCCATTGGAAAAAACAAACAAACATAATAAGACTTTGTCTTATTAGAAGAGCTGCTTACATCAGTTTATCTTTGGTTTTCTTCTCCCGAGGAAATGGATACTTCCACTGTGTAATGCGGCCCACCTCTCCTGACATGAAAGTGAGATACCGTAACGTTTCCACAGCAACATTGGTGTGCGGGACTTTGCGCAGGCCCTCACGTTGCCAGATGTAGATCGCCACCACAGGAGAGTTGTAATTCTGAACCCACTGCACATCTCCGGACTCGCTATCCACTGTCACCACTAGGCCATCACCATTGGATACAAAGTGGGCCATATCTGTCAAACACAGGAAGCAGTGTTATGTCATGATATGAAAGAGAGCTGAAAAAGTTTAAAGCTGCCCTACTGTGTTTGGTGTCGTCGTCTGGAAGGGTGAAAGCGTAGTCAGAATAAGTAGCGTTCCAGCGCAGTTCTCTGCTCTTGGTGTCATACATAGTGATCGTGTATTCTGAGGAACAGCAACAATAAACTCATTTTAAGATACACTTTTCAACAAGCCTTCTCAAGTATCTAATCAATGGTTTTGTAACCTGATACCACCTTTGTAAAACAAAAGAAAATGAGTATTATTAATTTTGTATTAAATTCTGTAATGCACAAAAGTAGCCCATAAGCAAGTGTTGCATTAGTTCTTCTTTTGACTTCTTGGACTCATATATTTAATGTATTACTCCTAGCAAGACCAACAATGAATATGTTTGATATTCAGGTTTGTCTTAGCTTACAGGTTGTTGCCAAAGAACATAGACTAGGGAAACAAACGCAAATGTTTGTGCAAAGGTAAAATTTCTGCATTTTTATACATAAATGTGTACCCATGTTTAATAACTTTTTTGTCTTTGTACCCATGCAATTATTATGTGATATATTATGCACATATGAATACTTGGAGAATGAGCGTGAGCATGTCTGTGCTTGTGTTATATTCAAGACATAATGACAGGGTGCAGCAATATAACAGTAACATAAATATTAAATGAAGTTCTATGGCATCTTTTTTCAGTTCAATCTTGAGTAGTTATTATTTATTTTTATTGCCATGTCAGCAGTTTATAAAACAATTTATTTGTGGACTGATTTAAATGTTTATTAAGCAGAACAATTAAATATAATTCAATGCTTTAAGTACCATGATAATACAGAAAATCCTAAAAAAAAAGTTTGATCAATTATTTGGTATGTGATTTGTAAAAATCATACAGTCACAAAGTGATGTTTTATTTCTGTTTCTGTTCTGTTTGCTTATATAGACAAACAGAGAAGGTCTCACCTACATTCAGAACTAGGGACAGGTATTAGACCTTACCAGTGCGGCCGAGGTACAGCAGAGATGAAGATGGACATAACATCTCAGCGTACGAAGAGGTCAGGGTTTGTTGCTTTTCACCAGTCAGCAGATCCACAACATACCACACGTCTTGCTTCTTACCTACAAATGAACATGAAAAACTTTATGTATTCGAGCACAGGCCAGCACGCAATTGCGAATGTGAAATTCACGTTCAATTTAAAGTTTAATTCAATATTATCTTTTTGTGCAGCAACTGTACTACAACAAATTATTCTGACATTCTTCAGTTTGCAAAGACAAAAACTGTATGTACAGAACTGCACATAAAATTTAATTGTATGTGACAAGACAAAATAATGTATATGTAAATGCTTATCATTTATGTTAATGAACTGCATGCCACAGAGGCTATACATAAAACAAAGAAGGGAGTGTATTAAATGGAGGGGAAGAGGGGTGAAAAAAATCAGCGGGCCTGGTGACATCTGATAGTTCAATGTTTATTTTTCTGTTTAAATTTGCATCAGTGAACTGTATACAATAATGTTAAGAAAAATATAGAACACTAAAAAACATGAATAATTTCCATAAAATCTAAAAATAGAGCATTTGAATATTCAGTGCAGTGTTTCCCATGCGCTTCTTGTTTTCCCATTTCAATTTCCCCCTTATCATTTTAAAGACCAAAAGTCCACACAACTGATGCAGAATGATGAAATGTTCTCTCCAGGATGTGTAAACAGGCATCAACACTTCAGTTCAAACACACCACATGTTTACGCTTCGAAACAAGTGTGGCTTTGAGTAAAAGAAGGTTATTTCCTGTGGGTTACACTGATATTCATCATACGAGTTTCTTTGCAGAGAGGAACTTAAATGCTGATGTTTAAACTGTTGATAAGTCTCAGTTAAAGAGATTAAGAAATGGGATTTCATTGTTTAACTTCAGGCCTGTCTGCAGTCTAATTTAATCAGTGTTTGGCATTCTTCTTTTGGGTGTCATTATAGACGCAGCTGTGCCTTGTGATTTGCACCTTTAAGAGTTAAGAGAGGGTGGTACATCTTCTTGTGGTGTTTGTGGTGAGATCATGAAACAATTCCACAGGGCAAACCCATCCACCCACCCAACCACAGGGAGGCCTTTAGGAACTGGCCAGTTCCTCAACTATCAACTTCTGCGGCCTGACACTTCAATCAAATTGAAATTCATTGTTTATTATTTATATTTAATTTAAATCTCTTACCTTACTTATAAGCTATAGTAATTGTGAACCTTGGTTTAATAGAACTCTAGATTAATAACTACAAAAGAAAGCGTCTCTCACCAGTGTATAAAATGCCATCCGAACTGCGACAGGGAGAAGCCTGGACCAGCTCAGGAATGGTGAACGGCAGTTTCTGAAACATCCCCAAATATTAGATATAACATTTGTTACTCCATTTAAAAATACACTTAGAAACTTTTTTCTTTTGGTAAAACCCCCTCAAATGTTTCACTTCAAAATGACATTTCTTATTTCTAAAGGCATCACTACTAAATATATCATCCTTGGATTCCAGAGAATGAGGAAGTGCTTCATAAGAAAAGAAAAAAATATACATATTTCTCTCACCGTCAAACCCTCATTATTTTTCCCTCCGAGAGAGTACAAACTGCCATCATTGGGGTCTGGGAGAAAAGCAGGCCTGTAATAAAATTTGTTCAGGATTGTCATATGGTATGTATGACTGATGTTGCTCCAAACTTGAATTCTGCAGTTTCCCACAGAAAACAAAAAACAGCTAATTCTTTTGTGATACGTGGTCACTATTATTATTGTATTTATCCTTTAATATGTAGGCTTATGCTAGATGTTTTTATCTGTGGCTTTATTTAGATGGTATCATGCATAGGAAGAATCTTGCTAGCTCAGCATCTTGCACAGTTCCTGTTGTTTCACTTTTCAAGCACAAACCCTCAAGTAAAAATGAAAGAAGGCTTACTCAGACACATGCGTTGGGACTTGCAAAACAGGATCTGCATTGGGAATGAGAAAGGTGTCAGTTAAGAGCTATAAACTATATCACAGGCAAATGAAGGGATAAGCAAACATGAAGACAATACAAAGCAAACAAAGTGTTTTGCATAAAACTTGGATGTAAACTTAAATTATATTAATTTATTTAGTTAAAAAACAGCCTTTAAAATATGTTTGTACATATGATGCAATTTCGATTTACTATCAATGACAATTGTGTGAGAGCCTGGTCACAAGGTCAGAACAGACTATCAGGTCAGACTGCACAGACTGCTGTGGGTGTGTTGTGCAACGGCCTCTAACGTCCCTCACAGTCCTGTAGCTACAGCGTGTGTGACTGGCTTAGCCTGCACATCAGGTTTTTGAGAGTCACAGAAGACGAATGAAACATAACTTTCTGTGGTCATGTGGATATTGAAAAAAATAAAGCCAGTGTGTGGGTAGTTTGTCAACGATGGAAGATTCCATTCAATGCATGTTAATGCGGCAGAAGGTGAGGATGCATTAAAATGCATTAAATGGAACCATCCCTTATTTATGCTGTTCTGCGAGAAAGCTTAATAGGAAATAAGGTAAACAGATGTGCCTAACCTTGATGACATACTTTTTTTGTGTAATTTATTTTAATGACCAACAATAGATGTAAATGATAATCAAAATGATAACTGTTTCAGTTGGCTATTTTTTGTCCCTAAAAATGTATTGCATCAAAAAGAGACTCTACATATGAATCAATCTATTTAATCCAAGTCTTCTGAAGGGAAAAATGACTACATTTGTTGAACATTTAATTAAGCCTTTTTTACACTATATATACACACCATTAAACTATACATTATAACACTCCTCCAGCATACATACATAAAGCTCATCAAAAATAGTAAACGCAGAAGCTTTATCGTGTTTGCTTGATGTGTTAAACACACCTCATTGGTTCCCATGTGACAAGCCAGCACATATCGGATGAGATGATCAATGTTTATTTATGAACAAAATTCTAAAATCACAATTCAAATGATGGTGTCTCTTCAGGGGACTGATTAATAAAAATTACTTTTACGAAGTGCCTTTGTACTTTTCGATTTGTGAAAGTTTCGAAATTTATTTTGCAAATGATATTGTAGGAGGACATGTAAAGGCAACAAAATATTTTTCTAGTTTAACAACTCAAATAATGTTTGTATTGTAATTATGCTTGACAGAACATTTTTGTTAGCCAGTGTTGTTTATTTGACATTTTGTACCATTGATGGCAATCTGAAATGACGTTTTCACACTACACTTAGCCCATCAACTTTGTTTTATGAAGGCCCGCTTAAACATTTTTGGCCTTGGCCCTGGTTTAAGGATCTACAAATGAATTCAAACAATCAGTCCAAAAATATGCACTGCACTAACACAGAGAAATGTCCAGGGTCCAGTCAATGCATTGTTTCAGTGTGTGTTTAGCTTTAAAACACAAATCTCTTATATTCTCTGATCGTTTCTATGCATCTCAAGCCCTCTTACATCATGCTTTTTTGAAAAACATCAAACGGGAATTACTTTCCCAGGTGGATAACACAAAAAAGCATCTAATCTGTTAAAGTTTTAAACCATGATTATTAAAAAAAGCTAATCAGGATACACAATTTCGCAAAAAACACAAACTTAAACCAGAATATCTATATTTATTTTACTATGGCAATCTAATCCTGGCCTTAATGCATACATTTTGCTGGACATTTTTCGGTTTGAATCTCAGTCTCTGTTCCTGTTCTTGTACTTCTATGGGTATTAAGTACTATGAAGAATTGTTCAAGCTTTTATTGAGAAACAAACAGTTCCTGAAGCTTACGAAATCACAAAATGAATCACAGTTAATTAATTTGCCACACCAGTTGCTGACTATCTAAAACATATGCAAACAAGCAGCTTTGCCATAATTACAGAAAAATTCCCTGAAACAGTATCTTATAGACTGCCTTTAAGTTAAATACGTTGAGAACAACTGAACCAGACCAGCAAACAATAGTGCTGGTATTCACTTTCACAGGTTCAATGGGCGTCCACTGTTTTCTTGCCGTTTGCACTGTTTGACTGTTCTTTAAAGAAGAAGCACATATACGTACCTTCTTTTAAAGTCCATTTGATTGTTCCAGATCTCTTGCTGACTGCGTGAAGGTTTCCATCCAGTGTAGACACAAAGAGGAGACTCTCTGGTACAGACACCGTACTGCTGCCACAAAAGCCCTGCAAACACACAGCTTTACTTGGTAGATGCTCTCTATTTTGCTCACACAAGATTTGGAGACAAAACGTTTACAAACCATGAGAGAATTATTTATATCTTGCTAGAAAAATATTTTAAATGCAAATGTTTATACAGTGCTTTTAACAGATGTAACCTTACACTGATCTAATGATACTACACTCTAACAATATTTTAAACCAGTGGTCTTTGTCTCAAAGAGAAATAGCTGTCGGCAAACGCTGATGATTAAAAAACAAAAAGCCAAATATCATATGGAAATTATAAGTCTGGCAATATATTGGTTGACAACAACTTGTGTTTAAAACCAAAAATAAACACTATGTGGTTATGTGGTTAAAACATATAATTCTGCTGAATTACAAATTGAAGGAGGTACTAAAAACAGCTAACGAAACTTAGTTAATACCACCTGCAGTATGGACACTGCAAAATACACAGAAAGAACATGAAAATCTGACAAACTGGAGCCATTAACATGCGCAGAGTCATGACCGGCACAAGGTGGAGAGGAGTAATTTTGCCACATTCGTTAGCTGACCAACCCAGAACTGGTGCAAAAATTTTAAAAAATTGACTGTATGACTGGCTGTCAGGCAATTTGTTCAAGTTAACGCAAACATATGCATGCAGTTATCTCTTTTTTCATTTAGAATCTCTTTGTTCTTCCAGAGGAAAAATTTGTCCCTACTTATAGGGCTGCATGGTTATGAAAAAAAACCCCATAATTTTCAATTATTCTCTTGAAATTGAATTTACATTTACAATACAATTTACATTGAATGATGTTCATACCATTGTTTGAAACATGCCATATTTCTATATGAACAAGCTGAAAATGTCCATTACACATTGGATTGTTTTTTTCTTAAAAAAATAAAAAATATAAATATATATTATACACAATTGTGGCATCCGTAATTGTAATCGCGATTCAATTAATTGTACAGCCCTACGTACTAATGTATTTGGTGCTGTTTAATAAAACCATAACCTAGACAAAAAAATGTAACAGGCAAATATTGAAAATATTTAACTACAATTTGACTTCCTATCCTCGCTGTACAAAGCAGGTGTAAGAAACAAAAAGTTGTGCTTCATGATTTCCATAAGCCCCACCCACTTTCATTTCAGACAGTGAATTTTGCATTTTCATTTTGCTCTTTTTACACACAGGTCAGAATAAAAGAAAATTAGAAAATCATCAGACCATGTCTGAAATCTAAACCTGAACTCTAGACAGACTGCTGTTCAGCTACATTAATTCACAGTGCTTTTCTCAAAGACACCCAACCCTGCTCACCTAGAGAAACTAGTCTGACTCTAGTTTTGGGTCATTCAACAAAGAGACTTAAATAAAGACACAATACATATTCTTCTGGATCACATGCTAAAGCGATTAACTGTTTTGTTTTGGCAGGTTTTAATCTGACGGTTAGCGCCACTGAGTCAGTGCAAACAATAAACACCTGTGAGATCTCACACAGCCTCATACAGACCCGATCCCCATCGAAACGCAGCAGCATGCACTTGGTTTCAGGAGAGAACAGAAAACATCCAGAACATCTGCTGGAACCACAGCCGTGGCACTCTCACCACGCTCATATCAACTCACTGCAAATGCTAAAGGGGCCTACGAGATTTATTTACGGCATGTTGTGCTCCAAATGAACACACATCCCAATAAAAGAGGTTAACAGAGTACAATTTGCTTTATTCTGCAGGGTAAATGCCCTTAGGGACATATGGCTTAACAACATGCTAATTTTTCATAAAAAATATATAATAATAATAATAAATACAAATGCAAACATTGACTTGAATACAAATTTTCTATAATTAAAATTTTAGGCTTCTATAAACATTTAAAAAAAAAATGCAAACTATATGATAATAATAAATAAAAACAATTGCTTTATTTTTGACAAAGATGACTTAATTATGAAGACACTGAAAATCTAATCTAAAATGAAGGCATGAAAAAACTAAACTACAGGCACTCATTTATTCAATGAATAATAAAGTGCTCTAAAACAAGCAGTTGTCATAAAGCTTACCTTAAAAAAATAAGGTAGACATTACATCACCCTGTTGCAAAATACTACTCTAGCTAGTGTAGAGCAAAACATTTCCGGCAAAGACTAGCTATGAAATTCTTTATGGTTTCTTTATTATTAAATTAAATACAGCTCTCCTCATGCTATTTTTTCCACAGATGTGTAAACTAAGTCCTGATGGTGAAAGCTTTAGAAAACATGTGATTAGTGGGTCCACCTTATGTATCTTAGACTTCCACATCCTAATTCTCCTCTTGCACACCAGAAAAGGGAAATATGAGACACTACTTTAGTAGACAATTTCGATATGTGCTACTATTAGAGACTACTGCTATACTGTAGCTAAAATGCTCTGCACTTAAAACTTTCTTTTAAGAAAGGTTAGTTTGAGAACTCTGTCTTTATGCTTCATTTTAAAACTATATTATCATCACAACAAACAAACAAAAACACAAACATACTTAATAAGGATCATTATGTCAATAACACAGAGGTGGGTGCCCGCTGCTATGGCCTACTATGGCTTTTGCCAAACAAGTTGCTCACATACACCTGTGATAAGAGATGAACATAGCCCTCTAAATGCACTGCACGGCCATGTGCTCTCAGCCAGAGGTCTGCTGCAATCATGAGTCACTCACTTCCTGTGTGTTACAAGTCCAGACAGATATAAGATTAATATGGAGCACTAATAAGTCAACACACTTCATCCAAGGTACATGCCATTTTTAATTAATGCTGACGAAAATCCTGCAAGGAATCCTACATCCATGTTTCACAATACACAGCTTACAAACCTGTTTTAATGAGAATTTTGTATGCTAAAAGTATTTTTGGAAACACATTTTATCAGCCATATAAGTCCATATAAGTTTATAAGTCCATCAAAGTGCATCTATTTCACACAGCCTCATTTTCATTTACTGTTAAAAACGTGTAGCACTACCCTGAATAAAATCTATAAAGAGGAAAACGTGCTATGAAATTCTTTATGGTTTCTTTCTTACTAATGGGATATGTGAGTAGATATGAATTTTAACTGATAAGAAGATATATATGTGCAACAGTAAAACTTCAGGATCTGACTCTGAACTATAAAAACTTTCATTTACCAGACCAGATCTTTATCAAGTACTCTACTACTGCATCTCGCTGATGTCTGTGGATCTAAGTAAAAGTTATCAGATTAAAGTAAAGCATCACTACACCAGGTTTATGTCTACACTGCTGTTACTCTAGTGTGATATTTAATACGTTTTAATAAGTATGTTCTGGAAAGGGTTCGTCTTGAAAGGCTTATCCTGACTGAGATCTAATCCTTTTCTTGACACTGTAGACAAAGATACTCTAGTTAATTGACCAAAAAAAGGACACTTCTCTACAGTAGAGTACAGAAAAGCACTGCAAATTATAGGATACAACCCACATCTAACAGGACAATCAAAACACAACTCTGACACTACTGATTATACACAGACTAGATCTTCAACATCATAAATAACAGCACAGCTTGTTGCTGTAGGCTGTATGTTGTCCTTTGTGCATCTGAAAAGTCTTTATTATAAATAAACTCATGCACAGCTTAGTTCAGAAAGCAGGCCAACACAGATCAGCCTCATACCTATTTAATGGCACTCAAACTAGATACGTTAACGTTAGACTAACAATAAAAAAGATGATACAGGGCCACGGGTCAAAATGATTAGAGATCAGGAGGACAATAATCGATCGGCCGTGTTTGATCTCGTCATTAGGCTCATATGACTTCAGAATAAAAGTGGTAACCTGCGTTATAATGACCAGAGATCAGAAGCAGGGTAATCGATCAGTAACTCACCATCAAGCTGCTGTGACTCCAGCATATGATCGCAGTTATAATCCACACCAGAGCCCTGCTGCACACTCCCCACGCCATCATACACACATTTAAACACGCGGACCTGCGAATACAAAGAAATTATGTACGCTCAAGGGTGCTTTACGGTCTCATTGTACTGTGTACTACTAAACAGACGGATTCAATGCGTTGACCAGCTCTCTTCCTTTTTTGCTCCTGCGCATGCGTACAGCACGTCGGAGGCGGGGCTATGAAAGACGTCACTTCATTTTGGAACGGAAATGTGAATTTATTTGTTTGTTTGTTGTCACTTGGCATTGTCATATTTCTATTTCTGATCGCATAAACAATAAATCCAAGAAGCATACAATAAACACAATAACAATAAAAAATTGAATAATACAATTAAAATAACATCAAAAGCAAATTACAACACAAAAAAATTATACATTTGTGTATATAAAACTTGGCTACGGTAAACATACTATTGCCAAGAAAATCAATCTCTTTGTTTTGCATAAATAAACCAAATTTAACAATGTGATAATCAAATACAGTAATTACGTTTTTTTGTCTTCAAGCAATCATATAAAAGGAAATTCCTTCATTCATTCATTTATTTAGTAGAAATTGCGTAGTAGTATAGTTGTCAGTAAAGCCATTTGCGATTAGTCTTTTTTTTTTTGTTCTTGACTACACTTTGTTCAAGACTTGTAAAAAACTGTACTTTAAAAAAAAAATATATAAAATGAAACATGCTTGAGTATTTTATTAATAAATACAAAATATTAGATTTTTTTTAAAGTAAGCATCTCAGTATCAGTCTCCAGTGGTAAATTGAAAGTGCAAAAATGTTGAGAGATGGAAAAGCAAAGATGCAAAGATGGTAAACAACAAAAGGCTGCTCTAGGGATTAAATCTATATTAGGGCAAAAAGTCACAAGTCAGGTTATGGGAGAAAAGAAATGGATGAGGGGTGTCATTAGAAGATGAAATGCTGATATGAAAATAACAGATGAAGATCATAGAAGGAATATGCAGAGGCAATCAAAAAGGTTAAGATGAATGAAAAGAAGGAAGCAGAAGAAGTAGTTGCAGACTCGAGAATGAGAAATGAGCATTTAAATCGAGGAAAAGAAAATGGCATTAATGTCACTGAAGATAAGATGGCAGTTGTCACATCCATTGTAGAAGTAGTAAATTGTTCAGCACAAACTGAGAAAAGTTTATGAATGTCGTAGGAATAACAATAGAACAGATGAATAAGAAACTGAAGTTGCAGGTAACAAACTCCTAGACTGTATGTGGAGGATTATAATGTTTTTAATCTTGCACATGAATGCAAGAAGTTTAATAGCAAATGGAAAAGAATTTAAGAAATGGTTTTAAGATTAAACCACATTTAGTATGAGTACAAGAATGATTTGGTTTGCTTAAATAATGGAACAATAACAAGATTAGATGTTGTCCAAGGAAGGAATTCAGTTATAGATTTAACAATAGTATCAAATCGATTAGCCAGGCAATGTGATTGGGAAGTTTTAGATCAATGGTCTTTGGGAAGCGATCAACTTTAAAAAGTATTAGATAAAAGTAAAAAGGCAATAAATATTCTAAGGTGTCTGGCAGGGGTAGATTGGGGTGCAACCAGACAGGCATTGCAAAGAATATACTGTGCAATGATTAGACCAATAATAGATTATGGCAGCATATAGTTCAGCATCAGAATCTCTGCTAAAGAAAATTAGTGTGATGCAGTCTCAAGCATTAAGAATAGGAAGTAGGGCATTTAGAACATCACCTGTTTCAGCAATGCTGGTGGAAAAGGCAGAGTTGCCGTTAAAACTTAAAAGTTAAAAGTTGGCATATTGGTGTTCTGTAAAGTGGAAAAATAGAAACTCATCCAGTCAAAGAAGTAAAAAACAAATGCTGGAAACATGAGTATGTACACTACAGTAGTTTTGGATGGAATGCTAACATGGATGCCAAGGAAATATGAGTCAAGTCAAGTCACTTTTATTTATATAGCGCTTTTAACAATACAGATTGTAGCAAAGCGCTGAACATTATCAAATAGAAGAACAGAGTAGAAATAGGAATAGATGTTATAAAAATAAGTCCTACAGTAGTAATACCTGTAATCCCTCCTTGGCTGTACCAAATGCTGATAGTAGATCTACAGTTGCATGGCAAAATAAATGATAAGAATAGATGTTTACTTAAAAAAAGTTAAAGTAGTATTCAAATTTTAGTAGTATTCAAATATATACAGACGGGTCTAAAAATCTTACAGAATATATACAGAATCAATCAAACAGGAGTAAGATGAATTAAGAGTTCTTATGGATCCCTGCTCATGTAGGAGTAGAATGGAATGAGATGGTGGAAGGGTGGCCAAAATAGCTTTGAGAAAAGAAGAGGCTGACATAGAAATTTCATTATGTAAAACAGAAGTTAAAAGTATTATTAACACATTAATTATGTGGCAAAGAAGACAGGAATGAAGAGTCGAAAGGAAGACATTTATTTAATATTCAAACAAAAGTGGGGACTGAAAGACAGTCATATGGAAACAGAAGAGAACAGACAGTAATAACTAGACCCTGTTTAGGTCATTCCAGTCTTAATTATTCCTTGTATAAGATAGTAAAAGGTGAATCAGATTGCTGTAGTTATTGCAGAGAAATAGAAACAGCTGAACACGTTTTAGTAGACAGCGAAAAATATAGAAGAGAAATAAACCAGCTAAGAGATATGGAAGTCATTGTCTTTTTAGTTAAAAATTAATTTCAGAATGCTCAAAAATAGTTAAAGGTGTATGGTTTTCTTTTAATACGGGATTAATTAACATAATATAATATAATTTATTTGTTATTTTTTGTTTGACTTTCTTCCATTTCGAGGCTTCACACTCCATCCCTGTAGGTGGCGAAAACGCACCTGAAGCGGGTTTGCCAACCGCCATTAAACATAATAGAAGAAGACAAAGAAGCAGAAGAAGATCTCTCTGGGTTAGTCCGCAGCTCAGTCCAGTTCATTTCGTACATCGGAGGGAGCGAAGCTAGTGTGTAGAGCAGCAGTTTAGTTCAAGTTACTTGTCTTTTACCTTATTTCTCTATTAGCGGTTTAGAATGTTAAGCCCAAGAGTGATACTGTTGAGGAAAAACTCGTGCATCTTAAATTCTAACGAACAAGGGAGCTCTTGTTGTCGCCTAATTCAGGTAACGTAAGTGTATATGCTGATAAAAATATATTTAATATTAAATGTCACATTTTTTAGTTTAAAAGAACTGGAGAGTTATTGTGAGTGTACATTTTTTATATTCCCTATGTATGGATGTCCTACGTTGTACTTCAGAAATGTGGGCACGTGGCGTGCTCCTGAGCACGTTTGCGGCATGGCTTATCTTATTCACCGTGAAATTACTTTCAATATTGATTTGTAAGTTTCATGTTTGCTAAATTATAATACATCCGTGACTTATTTGTTTTTGTTCTTTTAGGCTTGTTTGCTTTTGTAGTGGACTTTGTAGCCAGTGGCTCTAGGTAAGACCAGGCCTGACTTCACTGCATCATACATTTTCTGTTTGTGTGGTCTTGAATGATGTTTACTGCGTTAGACTGCTGAACATCAGTGATGTCAAGTCAAAATAACTGACAAGACTTTAGAATTTCAACTTATGTGTTTCATTTTGAAGCTGGGATTAAATTTTTACATTTTTATTTTCTCTTGCAACAGGGAGAGAAGGGAAACTGAAAGAGCCTGAGGTTTGTATGTTCAGTGTGGTGGCTGTTTATTTATTGCAGATATAACTTTTATACTGTAATATGTGACCATGAGTGTAACCAAAAAAAAAAAAATCTGTTTGTAAACAATAAACCAAACAAACCTCTTTGCTTGTGTTTGTGTCTTTTGTTGCAGTGTTTTATTCTAAAATATATGCAAGCACTGTATTTGAACCTGTGGAGCCCCTTCATGGCTCGATGGGTCAAGCAACAGTGCAACAGTAAAAGCTTGTTATAACTGGAGCATCTTGGATTTCCCCCCAAGTTGCTCTTTTAAAAGCAGTCGACAACTGTATGTATATGCATTCTTTTACCATTTTTCTACTAAATAAAGGGACATTAAAGGGGGGGGGGTAATAATGGAACTAAGCAAGGGCCCCATAAAGGTAAAACAATGCATATGCAATGTATATAAGCACTGTCTTTGAACCTGTGTAGCCCCTTCATGGCTTAATGGGTCAAGCAAGAGCTTGTTATAGCAGGAGCCTTTGGGAGTTGCTCTTTTACAACCATTCAGTAACAGCTTTGAAAAAATACCTCAAGAACTATTTTTGCAAAAGCAGTTTATCAATTTCCACACACAATCATGTTGTCAATATGGCAGAACACAATATTCAAACAAAGTATTGCGCAAAAGAATCAGCAATTGGCAGAGCGCACAAAAAAAGATCAATTGTGAATGGCGATATTGAAGCATAAACAATACAAAATAAACACATTGGAATCAAAGTACATGTAGTACTTTGACTTGAAAGCAAAATGGAAGTGGAAAAAGCCATAATTCAGGCTCACTGAAATCTCAGCAGCAGCTAAGATACAGAATTTGTGGTGTTGGATATAAAACACTATCAGTCCTGTAAATACCTGTTAAGTAGCTGATAATGGATGAATGTCAAAACTCATTGATGATATTTTTGATGGCAAAGTTCACTTGCCACTGTTATTCAACAGAAACTACCCACATGATTTAATACACCAATGGTCTGCAAGTGCTGTAAATAAAACAGTCTACCTGACAGCAACAAAAATAGCAACACTTGACAAACTAGGCCAAACAATGTAGACAAAAATATGAACTTTTTGTACATTCAACAATCTTCTTCACATGTACACAAGACATGAGTTAATCTGCGTTGGAAATAGAATAGCACTTATTTTGAGCCTTGATCTGAAATGCAATGCGAGGTGTAGCCCAGTGGTTCTCAACTGGTTTTGCTTCAGGACCAAGATTCCAGATAAGATATCCAAACAGAATCCAAAATTGATTCTTATTCAAAAACTAAATAAAAAGACCCTTCAAAATCAAACACTGAAATATATTATTACCATGAACTAACCAACAATATACAAAGTTATTTACAAGACAGGCTGAATAAGAAACATTGTGGTCGATGTAAATATATAGATCATATGTAGTCGGATTGTATTTTATACACTTTGTGCAGTTCTGTTCATGGTTTTTATAATTACTTTATGCTTAAATTTACATTTTTAGTGTAATTTATGTAAAAATGTGAAAGTACTGTTAATCACAGATCTTATTTTACTTCAAAAATCATAAAACACCTTCCTAAAAACCAGCAGAAATTAAACTCACAGTGAATCTGTCCCTTTGGATGCTCTACAAACAGACAGATCTGTGACGGGAATTTGTACCAAAACAAGGCAGGGTTGATTAGATGACAAACTCAAAACTATACACAAATATGAAAAGTCTTTACCCTCTCTTTTAAAAGATTGGCCTATTTATCGTGCTGTCCTAACTTTGCACCTTAATCCCTGCTTTTCTCTTAGAATAGACTCACCATTTGAGAACCACTGATCTACGGCCATTGCAGAGGGGCGATGATTGGTGAGATCTCACATAGAAAGCTCTTAAACCCTATCCTCTAGAATAGTCCGCTTGAGAAGGGATGGCTTAGGGATGAGAGGTTATTGGCTGGTGTCCCTCTTGAGCACAGTGAAATTGATCTAATTGCATAATCAGACGCCACACAGAGGGCTCAGGCAGCGGTGAATGGAAGAGGATAATGGTGGTACTAGTAGGTTTGTTGTGTCTAATAAATTATTTGCTGCTTGAAGCGTAAGACAATCATGAGAAAATCATAAATGGGTGCAAATCCCAGAAATGCCCCCTTTTGGCTTAGTTTCTGTTAAAATGACCAGATTTATCCTTTACTGGTGTTCGTAACACGTTCTATACATCCCCAACGATGCATGGCCCCAAATATAGAACCCTCCAGGTGGTTTGCAGGCACTCTGTCATACCAAAAGTCCAGTGAAAGCCCCCGGATTGTAATTCATATCTGCCGACCACATGATGCATTTTAGGTTCTGTCATACGACACTTGGACGTTTGGTAAGTCAGCGTGCATCAAACAGAGGTAGTGTATACACTTTACCTAGTCTTCTGTGTCCTACACTGCTTCACAGTTGTTCACCTGTATGCATTTTAATATGTCACCAAAACCTCTTTATCCTGTTTGAGAGCCAGCAGCATGTGCATTCATACTGTCTCAAACAAATAAAAAAGCAAGCAAGCAAGCAATATTGTCCTTTCTTTTAGTTATTGATGTGTTTAGATTTTTCACAGCTCTGTTCAATGGGCAATATGGCACCTGTAAATTTTCAACTCAGGTATAGTCCTGCCCTCATGGGACTGAAGTGTTTATCTTTTGTTTGACACAGTAACTAATCTTCACATGTCTTCAAGGGGCTCCTCAGGGTCCAAGCTTTCTTCATTCTTCAAGGCATTGGCATTGGAACGTGTGTCCATGGCAGAGTGCATGATAGGCAGCCAGACGTCATCCATGTTTGGCATTACAAATATTTTCTGTGTAATGGAAGCGTTACAGGGTCAAATAGAGGAAGTAAGAAGACAAAAATAAAAGCCAGCAAATAAATATTTACACAAAGGTGCATGTTATTCAACTTGTTATGTACAATTCAGAGATCTCATCTGTTAGCTCCTTGTGTACTTGTGCAAAATAGTTAAAAAAATAGTTTGCAGTTTAATTACAGAGAGAAAACCACTAAAGCGGGGAAGCAAATTATTTCAACAACAAGGGAAAAAAACAAAAACCTTTTTGCTTTAACCTCGATCAAAGAACATAGAGACCTTGATTAGTTTTTTAGAGGCGTTTCATTAGGTGGAGCTAAACTCAACAGGAAAGTGAACCTTGAGGGCCAGATTTGGAAACCCCCTTCACTAATGAACAGCAATCCTCCCTATTCTATAACACCTTTGAGAAGGTTTATTAATATAGTATGATGTTAAAACTACAAATTTTATAATTGTATAATTTGTAGTATAATCACAACCAAATTTATTACAATTCTCCTGAAATATTTATGAAAATAAATGTGCATTTAAATAACATGATCGAAAATACATTCATGTTCTTATAATGCAATTGTTTTTGCATTTATAATGAAATCCATTATAAAATTGAGTGTTCACGTTAAGTTCAAATAAGCGTACCTGAAACTCCTGATTGAGTTTATTTTCTATCCAGTCGGTCACATGAGCAAAAGTGACCTCTCTCTCACCTAGTTTCGGCCTAGCTTTCAGTTCCAGATGAGGAGGACTCCTGAAACCATACCTGAAATAAAAAGAAACATCCACATTCATGCCTTTACTCTAAACATTTATATATTTTGCAGGGTGCCTAATTGCCAGAAAAATTGCAAAGACACACAGACCAATATGATTTAATATGCTTCCACCATGTAATAATTAAAATCCAAACTTAGTTGTACATTAACTATTTTGACATGTACTGCATAATGACCAGCAGATGGCATGCTATAGCACATTGTAGGATTCCTAGAGATACTATCAGACTTTACTTGTGCAGTAATAACATGAAGATATTGAAAGAAGTGCTATACCATATCCTGTCTGTTGGAGGTGGTGGAATGTTGACAGCTAGTGTTCCTCGACACTCCTGAATCTCCACCGTCAGGAGCAGTGGCGTATTGGACACCTCCTCTATTTTTTTTTTAATGAACTCAGTCTCTGTGGCTTTCTGGAAATACTTAGACTTGGCAATCTTGTCCACAAAGCGCATGATTTTGCTAGGTCGGTGTCCCCCAACATAACTAAAGAAAAGAGGCCACAAGTTATTACTGTTATAAGTTACTGTAAAGGCCAGAGTGCCTTTTTCTCCAGGTGTGTGGCCATCTTTAACCCACAGACAGAAGCTGTTAAACTGGTAAAAACATCCCAAATTAAATGTGGAAGTAAATGGAAAGTTTCACAATCTCACCCTTCCATTCCAGGAATTTCAGGCACTTCCACAGCATCTTCCTCATCGGAAGACCCTGCACTCGATGACTCTTCATCACTGTCGGCCAGGAAGTAAGTGCGTGGTCTGGTTCTGGTCCATGCACACAGATAAACAAAGGCTTAGGCAGCATATTTCATATGGCTTTCTGAATGCAAGGGTATTTGCAAAGCTGCAACACACCTATAGTAAAATCAACAAACTCACAGCCGATACACAGTCAATAAAAAAAAAAAAAGCACTTCTTCAAAACAAAGATGAAAGGTCTGTTCTGAACCCCAGTGAGCTGTAATACTTAAGATATTGTTTCACACAAAAAGAAGAATCACATGTGTAAACTGTGATCGCAACCCCAGAATGCAATGTAACGCTCATTCAAGGGCTTGGAACAGAACCTCTGCAAGCACATGCGGGGGGGGGGGGGATGTGGTGGTGTTTCAGTGGTGAAGTGTCTGTCAGTTTAATGCATGGAGCAAAATTCTAATCAGCTGCAATGTACAATACATTGAGAGATTTCAGAAAAGCCCTGATTCAACTCACCATTAAGAGTTCACATCCAAAAAGAAATCAGTCCAGAGGAAAGAGTAAAAAAGAGGAGTAAATGATAATTACATCCAACTGAAAAAATAACCCATCAAATAAATATAAAAAAGGCAGATGCCCAGATATGTAGAACAAGAGATGAGGAACTTCAGTCTTCTGAAATGTCACTCTTACCCTTCTTTTCCCTGTTCACCAAGTCCTTCCCCCTCCTTTCCCAATCTAGTCAGGTTCATCTTGGTTTCAAGAGTCATAAGGAAGGAACCATTGTATGAGATCTCCAAGTCAAACCAAAGGCCTACCAATGGAAATTTAAACAGTAGTTTAGACAGTAGTCCCAAAATGGATTATATCTCAACTCCAAATGGATGTCTCAATGTCTTAATGCGAAAAAAAAAAAAAAAGAATTCTGGACAGCTCATTGTGATTCTCTAACTTTAACATTTGTTATGATTCTCTACTTTTCTGACACAAATGGCCACCAGTTGCTTACCCCCTGAAAACCCCTGATTTGAAAACTACATAAATCAAGCAGCCTGGAATTCTGTACCCAGCATGTGTTTACACTGATTAAATTCATTCAGGAGTCGCTAGTGAACCCCCGGCAATCTTAAAAGCCACGTTGTCATGACGCACACTTCCTCCTGAGTGAGTAAAAGGTCAGTGCTTGAGTTCACTTCACTCTGATTGGCTCAGAGGCCCACTGATCCTCTGAGCTCAGCAGGCTGCTTCCTCGATGACGAACGAGAAGTTTAACTAGCTGGCAGGAGTCTGGTCATTTACCAAATCACACAGACTCACTGTAGGGGTGCTGCTCGATCAGTACATTGCAGATATAGCTTGACTGTGGACGAGGAACAGTTTTGCAGCGGTAAATGATTTAAATATATAAAGATTTATTTTTTAAATCAGCAGTAAAATAAAGAGATGAACAAAATCTCATGACACTGCTGAAAGAACCACACTTAAAGTCAAATTTGCCAATCCCAATGTGTGATTTTTTAGCATTATAGCAGCTCAAAGAGTGTAAAAAGTGCTACACCAAGGTCATGGGTTTGATTGCCAGGAAAGTTATAAACTGTTGAAATATGTACCTTGAATTATGCAATCCAAGGCATATATAGGATCAGCAATAGACCATGAGACAGGAATTGAACTCGGTTCACCATGAGCGCAGTTGTGCTATATGTTGGTGCAGTAACCACTAGGCTATTGGCGCCGACTGAATTTAAGGGTAGTTCATACATGCTTCAAACTGTTATAATGATTCGATCTGTAATAACCACATTAAACCGCATAGATTACTGCATCGAATTATCAATGCCTCAAGCCTCCACTACTAGCTCCAAAATTACATTCTGAAATCAGAAATGGGGCCTTGGGATGAGATCACAGCAATCAGTCCCAAACAAAAGAACATTTTAAGGACTAAAATTATAAATGTTTTAGAAATACATAAACTTAAAAATGTCTTGATGTGCAGTATTTCGCTTTATTTTCTAACAATTTATTGGCGATGCCATGCATAGCTGAGACCAAGTTTTTATCTTTATTTAATCAATTATTAATAAATATTTTCCATTTTGAGCCAATCATTTTTACTTTATCAAAGGATTAGAGAGCAGGCCTTACCTCTGTGATCCACAGATGGTTTGGATGAGCTGAGGATCTTGGGAATAGATATTCCCATGTCCAGCTCGGTGAGGGTCAGTTCATTCATGAAGTATGGCAACTGTAATAATCAAGTTATCATTTTTAGACAAATACGCAGTCGGACAATCTGATGTGAGATGTAAAGCTATTTGTACTCACCCTGATCTTACTCAGCTTTTTCTGGATCTTTTTTGACACCACATCTGCCCAATATTTCTCTCCAAGAAAGTCCCAGAAAATGCGACCTAAAAGTGCATTGACCCAGGCTTCAGCCTCGGGCTCAGACTCCTGTTCGCGACTGTCAGGAAACTGTTATAAACACAAGGGGAAATAGATCTTCATTTGAAAATTTCACAGACTACAGATAGCAGAATGCACTATACTATTTCTTGTTCTGACTGGCAATATGAAGAAATTTCTATTTCTAAAAGATCCCCAAAATGATCACCCCTGAAATATACTAAAAAAGGCTGTTTAGGATAGTTTGGGATAGTTAAATGTAGGTGTTACAGAAGTGTATTATAGCATGGTTAATTACAACACGCTGTCTACAGTTATTGGAAAATGTCACATACTATGTCATGTTTTGAAAATTTTGAAATATAAAATAATTTTTTTTATTATCTTAGACATTGATAATAAGATAATTTATAGATTATGTGTCACAATGGCTCATCGAATGGTAATCGCATAATATTTAAGATTTATCAATGCACTGGCTAGTATATTTATCCAGCCACAGTCTTTTGTTGCACCAAATATATTTATTTTTTTATATTTATTTATTTATTCAATTCCATGTCAGCAACAGTGGCTATTTGTTGTACCAACATTATTCAGTAAATGATGAATATTAAGTACCTTTTTCACGATTCCCGGGCTACTCCCAGCACTCTGAACAGGACTTGTGGTGGGGCTGCCTGCAGACTGGCTGACATATTTGGCCATGTAGACGTTATATTCCAGAACTTTCTGTTTGACACTGGCATCAATGTCTTTTTGTCTGGGATGAGACTGGAGCAATTCATCCAGACTGCCACGACTACTGCTGCGGCTATGAGACATACAGCCTGCCGAGAGAGATAATACTATTTGATTACATAAATAGTAATAAAACAAGAATATGAAACAAAGGGTAGTACATTCAATGATCATTAAAAAAAGGTTTTTCTATGGAACTCTATACTAGGTTAATGGTACTGCAAGAGTGTTTCTTATGCAAAAGATGGCAAATTAAATACCTTTCTCCTGACCACTGCAAATAAATCTTTCTTTAATATAATTCTTTATATTATAAAGTCACTTTTTTAAAACTTTTTTCTTATGCTACTGGAGCAAATGGAAATAAAAAAAAATTCTGTTTGTTGCAGTTCCCATTCACAATGACTATTTACCATATGATGACTTCACAGGTTCTCAGAAGTAGAAAAGTATCCATTACTTAAGGAAAATACTAATGATAAGAATAAAAGACCATTTGTTAATTTTTTTTTTTATTACTTGTAGGCAGTCCGGAGGGCTTCTTGGCTTCGGATTTCAGCTTGGACGCAAGTAGCATCCTTCTGAACCATTCTTCTTTGTCTCTTCCTGTTCTGCCAAACAGGTACAGCACAGGTTCTGCATGCACTCTCTTAGGTTCCTCACTAGTGCCCACAGCATCTGGCCTGTCTCCTGTGGCAGGAGTCTTCTCCTCCACCACGTCAGACTTATCTCCCTGCACTTTGGCCAGGAAGTCATCCTGCTTGGCCAGCTCAATGCAGATGGGATACTTCTTATTCCACACCCTTTTCCTGGCCAGGCTTTGAGGCATCAGGTAGATCTGTAATGCAAGAACTCAAATGTTATATATATATATCTATATATATATATATATATATAGTATGCATTTAAAGGGTTTAATATGTTTATTATATAATAAGTTTAATAAGCGTCACAAAACAACAAAAAAAACAACAACATTCAAATATCACACTTTGTTCTGTGTAAATGAGATGCTGTATCACAGACGCTTGCAGTAAATGCAAGAAAAAAATAAGAAAATTAATCATGAAAACATTTCCATGGTGCTCTGCTTGTTAGAAACGTTAGAAATACTATGTTACATTCAATAATTCAATTAAAGAAACATTCTGGAATTGGAATCAAAGAGACATTTTTAAACCCTAATTTACATTAACAAAAAACGAAATTCTCTACAAAACAAAGTTTGAAAAAAGCTGTATATTAAGTGTTCTGGCGTAAATTAATTGCAAAAATTTTAAACAACAAAACAAGTTTTGCACTGAAAGATCGTGTCTACCACCCACCTTACTGTTGGTGAGATCATAGATTTTCTGACTAACATAGGTGACGTCAGGTTTGAGCTCGTTGAAGGTTGCCCGGCGGGGAATATTGCGATTAGGTTTGGACATTCGCAGGACAGAGCCCTCCAGACGCACATACACAGAGTGAGTAAGTGTGGCGTGATACGTCTCAGGGTCATAGCTGTGGATCTCATTCATCCAACCCTAGAACATAAGCACAGAAACTTTAAAATGTGACAAATAGCCCACAAAAAAGAAAAATAAGTAGTAAATAAAAGACCAAGCACAATATACACTGTTGGGTTTACAAGCCAGACCTTTAACCACTATGCCACATCATAATAAAGGTTCTAACTACTGAGAAACATTGCTAAACATTACTTTTAACATTACTGAGAAAATAAAAACAGCAAACATGACAAAAACAACACCAAAATACATACACAAAAGCCAAAATTACAGCACTGCTAAGTAAACCTAGAATAAGGAAGGACTGTACTGCCTTTGTTGGCTGAAGGATGGGCAGTCAGATGAACAAAGGTAGGCCTGATAATATTACACAGCTCAGGCAAAACGACAACACACCACACATTTCTCTATTTCACTCAATCCGTCAGGATAAATGGATGTAAGACTAATACCACCACTGGTGCAAATTAAAATAAATTTTGACTTATTTGTTTGACTTAAATATTGAAATATTTTGAACAGAATTTTAGTATAACTGCAGCATAAAAAGCATCTTTGGTGCATCTTTGCTTCAACTGAGTTTAGATGTATAGAGGCAATGTCAGCAGAGACCAACAAACTAACTGAATAACAAAAAGTGGTGACGATGATAATAACGAGCATTCCTGGCTGCTATTAAGTAGTTCACCCGGACATAACATCACTGTTTCCAAACAAGCAAATATAATCAATAATAAATTAATAATAAAGCCAATAATAAATATTGGTTTCTGGGAGAACGCAAGCCTGAAGACAGTAGTGTGCAGTGTCTAAAGTTTATAAAAGAGTTTATAAAAGCTTAGCTTGTAGGTTCACCATGACCTAGTGTGACTATCATGTGACCATCTTCCTTTTCAAGCAAGCAATACAGAACTGATTCTGACCAGATCATTACATTATGAGGAGAAGCCAGACAAGGCCACTCAAGATGTGGCGGCTTTCATTATTACCAGTTGAACAGCCTGCTTTTTAGGACTCTGGTTAACACTCTTCATCCTAGTATGACTTTCAACTGTTAATTTAGGAAGCAGTCAACCCACACCAACAGCTAAGCTTAGCAAAATTAAAAAAGTGTCACTAACAACAGACTTTTGCAGTATGATGCAGAGAAGCTACATCAGGGTCAATGCTGAGACACTAGATTAGCGATCAGGGCCGGTATATATCTTAAGGCTAAAAGTAGCTCATAACTTGGTGATTTAGGCACAAAAAATCTTTAAAAAGAATCTTTAAAATAATGGGTGTCAGTCCTAAATGTAGGGCTCCAAAATGTTTGCTTTAAGAGTGCCAGCAATCTGCCTTGAAACCTTTTAGAAACATTTTATGATAATGATCTTTTAAAAAGGAATTTCCTACTGAAAAAAAAACCAGCATATGCTGGTAAGGTAGGTTTTGAAGCTGGGATGCTGGTTTAAATTTGTTTATTCTGGTCCTTTTCTGATTCAAACTCAATTTTTTTTTACTTTATTTCTAACCTTGTTTTCACTAAGCAGTTGGGTAGCAACAGCTGAAGTAACAGCTGTTCTTGCATCCAGTTTTGTTTTCTTTTACTTGTTCATGTCAGCCATGATTATTCTACTGTTAATAAAAAGGATGTTTATATGCAGTTTTTGACAAGCATCCATGGAAGAAGTGGACAATTAGCTTAACATGTACTTGTTTAATTGGAGACACTTAGCCTGCATTTTAAAATATTTATGTCAATCTGGCAATTAACATTTCTATTTTTTAACCTTTATTTATGGCAACATAATATTGTGCTCTACAATATTTCTATGAATAAATCTCTAACAGAGACTCCTCCCCTATCAGCAAATCACCATGTGCATAGTTAATAAGCATGCTGACATCACCTACAGCAATAAGAGGAACCCTGTCCTTACACGTAGCTTAAGATTTCTCCCTGTTCCTTGGTAAAAGTTTGTCTCAGCATCTTTAAGAATAGGTTTTAAGAGAAAACTCTTGGTTAAAAACTTTTACTGCCATTTAGGAAAACTTAGTGTTAAGATTAAATGTTTTGTGAATACAGGCCCAGATGCTTTAGCTTGCAAACCTCTTACAATACTTCAAGGTCATAATACTTGAATTTACTTGCTTTTCCTTTGATGACACATATCCATAACTATTATCACATCCATGACTAGATTGTTAAAATATGTACAGACAGTCGGCTAAATATGGATTAGTCCCAAGTTTAGATTAGATAGCAACTTCTAGTACTAGGACATAGTATGGAAATAGACTTAATACAGTTTTACATTTCCTTGCTAATATTCAGCATTTGTTGTTGTTTTTTAGTTTTATAAAACTATTTATGGCGCTTTTCCACTGCATGGTACAGCACAGTACAGTTCGATATGGCTCACTTTGGGGGGTGGGGGTTCCACTGGGCACAGTACCTGGTACCTGTTAATTTTCACCTCGGCTGAGCTTCCAAGTGTACCATTACCAAAACCTAATGTGTAAACTGATTACTGATTGCCCGGAGAAAGTTGTCACTATTGAACTTGCGACACGAGACACCATACCTGGTTGAGGAAGTACAGACATTCCTCTCAATAATAGCTGAGGAGCAGATCCAGCGAGAGTTTGATGGGACGACATAGAATGAAAAAGATTTCGTTGTGTGTTTGTGTTGTGTTTATCATAGCTTTTGTTTTGAAATTGGGTTGAAACTACCTAAAACTTAAATTAAAACATCAACTCCATTACAATCCAAACAACACAATCAACACTTTCAATCCTTTCAAAGATATTATTTAATCAGCATTCAGCATTTGTTTTTGTTTTTAAATGAGGATCTCTTGAAGGTCTTTACCAGTGAAATTAAATAAGTGTATAAATAAACTATTCCAAAATGTTAAATCAAATAATGTTTAGTGCAATGAGTTAAACAAAGAATTTAAAAAGCACCTGCTGTAGAATCTATGTTAAATTCTATTCTAAAGTCTATGTATTTTAAGTAAAAATAAAAATTATCCTGTACAGAACTGACATTTACTTCTGGCTTTGCATGCAAGGTCTTCTTTACAAAAAGCAGCATTTCAGTTTTGTCAGAGGTTAGTCCATTTTGTTTCTCATCTATAACATGATAAGTTGCGCTAAACCGTTCACTGTCTACGCCTGTGCAGGGCATGGACAGAGACCCTAGCACAACTTCAGCGAGCGTGAGAAAGCGGCTCTTATTAGTGCGCTAGTACACAGCTGGTCGCTTCTTTGTATCTATTATTCTGTGTTTGTTATGCGCGAATTACATGTTCGCAAATTATTACAATGTAGCGAATTTTATAATAAAAGGCCTTTAACTTTTGTTAAGTTGAGTCTTGTCATTATACATTACTGACACTCTATTCTCCACTTTTTTTTGTTAAGTGCTTTGACACAATCTGTATTGTTGAAAGTGCTATATAAATAAAGGTGACTTGACTAGACTAGTGTGCACGCCGGGGCACTTCCAGAAAAAACTGCCGATAAAAAGACTGCTGATTGGCACAACCAAAACAACATGTACTATATAATGCCGCCCACTTTAAAGAAGTACTAAACTGCAGTGGAAACACATGCTGAACTGTACTGTGACAAGTTGTAATGAGCTGTGCCAATGTGCTGTGTAATAAGTACAATGAAGTGAAAAAGCATTTGTAGAACTGAGGCAATAGAAACATTATATAAAGAAAGGTATCTATATCTAACTGATCACTTATCTCCATATAAGCATTATGAAATACATAGCATATAAACAAAATTTTGTTTGAACTCCTAGTTCTTCAAAACGATACCCTTAACTACTGCACAAGAATTACATTCGACAACAGAGTGGAACCTACCTTGTAGATGGTTGGTTCTCTGATATCCAAAGGAACCCTGTTCCATTTCTCTCTTCTGGTCCAGCTGCCACGACGGCCATATGAAGATTTGCCTCTTGCTGACAACCACACCACCAGAATTGCTAGCATAAATCCTGCCACCACTCCAATCAACACCCAACACACATATGTAGGAAGTGGCAACACAAAACAACCGTAAACTATAGATATAAGAAGAATCAGTGCATTGTGGGGAACTCCAGGAGGCTCATCTTCTTCCTCCTCCTCTTCTCCTCCTTCAGTTGGTTCCTCGCTGCATCCCCCTGTGCTCCCCCTTCGAACCTGGGAGGAACGAGGCTCTTCTCCATCTAACTCTGTGTCAGTGCAATGCTCAAAGTCTTCGGTGTAGAGCTCGCAAAACTCTTCATCTTCTTGACGAGCAAGCGTTGACATAAAACACCTGTCCAAGCCCAGAGAAGGTGACTTGTGCAAAGGCAGCTCAACTGTTGGCCCCTCAAGAGGACTTTCACCCTCCAGGTCTTCCTCTTCCTTAATGCAGTAGTTATTGTTGCTTTCTGAGTGGCCATTAAGAGCAGACAGGTTGGAAAGCTCAGAGGCGCTAGAGGAAAGGTTTCTGGACCGGTAAGAGACTCCTGCAGTTGTGGATGTGGAAGCGCTGATGGCACCAGGTTCCTCGCCAATGATTTTGCTGAGCAGCTGAAGGGGCTCACACATGACCTCTGACAGACGGCGCTTTGTGTCTTCAATACGTGCCTCAACTTCCTGGACTTTAAAGAAGGAGCGGCTATCGGGTGAGGTGAGGGGGGATGAGGGAGCAGTTTTTGAGTCTCCACTGGCGGCAGGAGCACGAGACTGGGTGAAAGGCTTGAAGAGGTGCAGATTGAGCCGGGAATCTGTGGGGCGATGAGTCGATGAAGACTCCTGCTCGGACCGAGCTGTGTCTGTAGACAAAGATTTAACCAGTGTCTTCATCAAATGCCGGTGCCTTGTCGGCTGGCGAGCCACCTCGTGAGATTCCACATCAGTGGAAAGGGACTTGACTAGGCTGAGGAAGGGCTTTGAGGGAAGGCCAGAGACCTTGGCAGGGGATGAGCAGGAGGAAGCTGAATGAGTGGAAGGTACCGGTGCAGTTGACCTCTGTTCAGAGGGCCATGAGAAGCTAGCAAGGCTAGAAGTAGACGTGCCACCTAAGCTGATGGAGGGGTGCTGTATAGCCAGGGCAGAACTGTGGGTCTGGGATGACAGTCCTGTGACCATATCCGCTTCCAGTGCTTCAGAGAGAAGCTCCTCGCTGGCCTCCTGAGCGGTGACGATGGTCTGATCTTCAGGTTCAAGGCCAGAAGGGGAAACAGCTAGCCTGTAGAGCTCATCTTCCTCCTCCTCTTCCTCATTTCCTTTGGCAGAAAAGTGTATGGTGATGGTATCCCGGGATAGTGAGCGCTGCACCTGCAGCTTACGGGCTGCTGAGGACCGAGAAGAGGGCAATGATGAAGAGGGGCTTAGTGTGTCTGCATTGCCACCACCCTGACTGGTCATGGCACCACTCAAAAGAGCTCAGAGCCTGTGGGTGCAGAGAAAAGAAAGGTTACATATAATACACACTCGTCATATCAGTTCATCATCCCCATACTGAAAAAAACCAAACAAACTCTAGTTCAGGTCAGTGTTTCTCCTGTAGTTTCGTCGACTGTGGTGGCTCGCATGAGTTTCACAATGAACTAATAACAATTGTCATAATAATGTAAAAGATCTCTAACTTTCTGCTTTTGCAAGCATCTGTCAGTATGATTCAAATTGTGATATGGCTGCAATTTTAAAAACACAAAAGAATGCGGTTGAATTTTAGTAGCATAGTTTGTTGCGCTAAAACATGTTTCTGAGTGAAGCTAAGCAACATTTTTATTTACACACGTGAAGCTTATGATGCAGGGTCCTTAGTGCTTATTCATGGACATCTACAGCAATTTTAACAACCAAATAAACAACACATTTCTGTCTTGATTTTCTACCTGAAAACAGTGTGAATGTAATGTGAACTAAGACAGCTAAAGAGAGGTTTGACTCCACTTTAATATCTAGGTACAAGTAAATATGTTTTTAAATGGTTACTGACAAGGGAATGGTTGATTTCTTAAAATGAACCAGATTGAATGATGAATTTAATCTCTGAAAGGTCTAAGGACTGACGATATATTCTAAGAATCACTGCTGCTGATAAACTTAAACTTCACCAAAAAAATGACAATTCTTGTTTTGCTTCAAAACACAGTTCATTGACTGGGATTATATGGTTTACATCATAAATACATTTTGTGTGATTTTTTACTAATGTATTTGGGAACCTATTATTTTTTTTGTCCTAAAAATCTCTGTGTTCCTCTCAAGAAAGGAAGTCATATACATCTGGGAAGTAAATGATAAAAGATTGTATTTTAGGTGGACTACCCATTTAAAAGACTACTTACAGTTATTACTTGTAACCAATACAAAGTAAATTTTCACACATTTGTGCTGACTTTTACTGCTCACCCATCATTCCTACAGAAGTCAAGCTAGTTTACCTGCAACAATACCAGCTTAACCAGTTTGTGCACAATCCACTTTGTGGTGAGTCAAAGTTGAGAATTCAAGTGCTTTATTTTATTTAATTTTACTTTTAAAAGATATACAAAAAAAATCCAAAAAGCAATACACCAAAGTCTACACACAAACTAAACTTTACTTTAACTTGACAAATCCAAAAACAAGACACTCACCAAAGAAGAAGGTTAAATTAAAGCCAAATCTAGACACCAGACAAAAGGAAACATGTAAGCTATGCACAGACAACAGAACTAATGACACAAACAAGGAACACCTGAGCACAATCAAGAAAGGAAAAGGAAACTTGAGGGACAGGAAACCATGTACAAGACTGAACTATGAACATGAATAAACTTCAAACTAAAAGACATGACATAATAAAAGACATGAATCAAACACAAACCAAACCAAATGTGACAGCACATATCTGAAACCACTTGAAGTGGTCATGAACTGAGAAAAAACTCTCTTATGTGCTCTTCTGACACATAAGAGTCATTGAGCAACAATACTGTAGGTTTCAGAACTACAAACTTCCTTGTTAGTTCTTAGTTGTGAAATGTGGACACTGCCATAATGCCACAACATGTAAGTAACATAAAACTATACAAATGTATTTTTTATGTTCTTAAATGCATAAAAATGCATTTGCTAATGGATATGTCTGGTTCTTGGTCCTGGCTGGTCAATAGCTGACTGTATTGAATTTATAATAAAGCACAGTTTCACCAAACAAAGTTCATCTATAAAAAGAAACCCATAAAGGTTTGAAACAACCTGAAGTTGAATAAATCAGGATGACTTTTCATTTTTGGGTGACCCCACTTTTTCATGTACAATGTATGGTATATTTTTTTCATTTATACTGATAAGTGTTTGGTCTTTGCGCACCACTGTTGAGTTTATTTAATTTTTTTTCACAGGGTATTGCATATTAAAACTTTTATCATTGTGCAAATCCTGCTCTTTATTTTTTCATTCATTTCATATGATTCATGCACCAGACAAACTCTGCTTTTCTACTCTCTACAAGAGGGATAAAGATTTTTCTTAAGTCAACAGTGGCAGGCAAATTGCTGTTAGCAGTTTTCCCAATGGACAGATGGTCTCCGGTCCACAGGGAGGAGAGCTTAATGATTATTAAAGAAAACTAACTCAGCTTCTAAACCAAAACATGTCTTGCTGTCATGGCTGGCCACACACAAGAAATGCTTCCAAATTATTCTCCGAACAGCTACGAACTGTAGTTATTAATCATCCCATATTTTCACTGATTTAATTTGGCAATTTGACCTGTTTTTCAACATATAGCAATGATCTATCTGAGCTGACTAGAACTGCCTTAAGAATATATAATAAAAGCAGTCTTTGAAGGGAGTGACTGCTGGGACGAGAGCTGTTTGAAGTTTCTCACAACAGGGAAAAGAATGGGAGCAAAAGAGAATGCTGAATTTAAAGCTGATCAAAGCAGTCAAGGATAAAGCACTAAAACAACGACAGCAAAGAGATGAGACATCAAATCAAATGTATTTCCTCAAATGAGAAACAGAGTGCTCAACTAGGGCACACAGCCAGAAGCAGTGCTATAATTTTTATGATTTCGAATGAACTCAAATGAACTCCACACAGGCTCTTTACATGTCCTTCCAACAATTTGTTGCCTTTTAGCCTCACTTTGAATAAATCAAGAGACACCCCTATTCAATAAAATATTAGTGATACATAATCAAAAATATGGTATTTAACAAAATTGGCTGTTCATTTAAAATCACATTTTATTGTTAGCTGTGCACATGAACTGAATGTTTTTGAAAGGCACTCAACAGTCATCCTCTAATTCATTTACAAACTTTAAAAACAATTTTTTTTTAGAAATATTGATAGCAGTTGTTGATATCAAATTATACATACCTCAGTTGATAAATTGGGTATAAAAAGTAGAATTTGACTTGAGGTTAGTGGGTTGTGGTCTTGATATGATAGTCTGGCTTTAGCTCTGCTTTCCCTCTTAGAATTGGTCTTTTCCTTTTATTATATTTTCTTAGACATTTCTAAAGTCATCTGACTGCAAAATGTCTATGTGTAAATACAATACAAGCAATGGAGAGTTTCTAAATTTCAAATGTTTTCTACTTTCAAAAACACTTCCACCAGTGGGAAAAAAATAAAATAAATATATATGTAACATGACGGTTCAGCACATACTTCGGATTTGACGTCACGGTTTGTAATGGTTTCAGGGGAAACTAATGAAACTTTCAATAAATTTTAACAAAGATACTGTAGTCTTTTTAACTTCAGTGTAAACTTAACTTAAGCTGTACTCACGCTAAAAGAGTTTTAAAATCCAGCACATACATAAGGAGAATCTTTGCTGATTAAACATGCACATTACAAGATTTCAACATCATGGCACATCACACACTACAAGATATTATTAAGATTATCATGCTAGAGGGAGTGCCTCACATGATCTCACGCAGCACATCGTCATTGATATTTCCATTAGCTATATTGATTTTTCCATTAGCTAGAATGCTAGAAGCTATCTGTACTCACCTGGTACATTTAAAACTGAGGTGATTGCACTCCATCGCTTCTCGTTCTCCTTACCATTATGATATGTTTTCGACATTATTCTGACGGTCGTGTTACTACTCCGTCTCCACTATCCAATGGAGCCATTACAGCAGCTGTTTTGCGGCTGTACATTGGCTATTGCGAAAGTACTGATGTAATAATCTTGCAGTGGCTAAAACACTTCTGTATCAAAAGACCCAAATATGCCCATGAATAATACCTTACTAACATACTGTATTTGTTAAGGCATTTAGATTATTTTAGCATATACATGGGGTGGGCAATAGAAGAACATTTTGTGAAATTACACACCGATTTTTACAAAATACATTCTACTAGATACAGTAGTAGTCAAATTAATTGAATTGTGAATAAAAAAGAGATGATTCACGCTTAGATTGTCAAAGCTGTTAAGTAGTTAATGTGTAGCTGTGGGTACATGAGGAAATGACACTAGCGCATTTAAGGAAACTTACTTAAAATTGAGCATTTAAAGCCTGGTTATACCTCATTTCTCACTCCGCTCCTTCTAGTGCACGGTTGAGTATGCAAGCTGTTCAAAGTACTGTATACTCCATTGACTGTGAGATTCAATGGACGTGTTCGTTGTGCACACTACCTAGTAGACCTTCTGAGCACTCAAAACACTCGAAGTCCATGTGGTCAGCTGACAGTGCTTATGACGAAAAGTATGTCACATGCACTGTTCACAAGAACAAACTTGTACTTTGGCCTTTAAGCCTAAGTTGTGAGTGTAACAGTATAAGGAGTCTTTATTCGTTTTAACCATGTTGTATGTTGAATTATGAATAACATATTTTATACTGTGCACTACAATGTACATGTATATGGCTTTAGATATGTGCAATATACAC
The DNA here is from genome assembly GCA_032359435.1 of Enteromius unitaeniatus. Classification (NCBI taxonomy): domain Eukaryota; kingdom Metazoa; phylum Chordata; class Actinopteri; order Cypriniformes; family Cyprinidae; genus Enteromius; species Enteromius unitaeniatus. The sequence goes on along the minus strand of JAUMHI010000035.1, from coordinate 19,918,208 downwards.
AGACCAAAAACAATAAAATGGTAAAAACCAAGAGTAAAAACAACACATTAAAAATAAAAGCATGCTACTTATGATGCAAGATGCTACATTTTCTTTTCATTTTAAGACGTTTTAAGCTGTTTTATGTAACCTAGTTTAAAATTGTTTTACAACATTAATCTAAATCTTAAACCTGGAATATACTATGCAATTTTTACCCTGATTTCACATTCTGAACAAGTTGACGCTAGTTAAGGAAAGTCAGAGCCAGTCTGCAGATTAAAGCTGACAAATTCCACAGAAAATCGGGTAATGTATGATGGTCACAAACTGATTTTTTAGCTTCAGACCTTAATTCTGTCCAGTCGGAGGTTATCAAACATGTTGGATACAACTCTAAAATCTGGTAGTGTATGATCCTCAGTCATGTAGTGTTGCCTAGTGTTCTAAAAATCTGTTCAGATTTTCGTCATGTAGCGTATTCCACCCTTAAGGTTTATTATAGGTTAGTTTCTCCTCAAGCAACACATTGGACAGTGCTGCCATATCATTAATGTAAAGAGTTCACTCAGTCAACCGAAAGGGTGGATCCATTACATTTTTAAACAAGTTTAAGTACAATTTACTGACAGATGGTAAAGCACATTTTAAAAAGAATAGTGTTTAGTGAATTGTTCTTTCATTTACTTGACATGAATAAAAGAATGATGTGAAAAAGGAGAGAGAAAGAGAAGAGAGACAGAGAGAGAGAGGACTCTATCTCAGCATTACAGTGCTGATTTGCAGTACTGGCATAGATTCAGCACTCGCATTCAATTAATGTGAATGTCCAGCGCCAATCTTAGGAAACATCAGAACAGTGCAGCCAGACACAAGAAAGACTCGCCATTATAAACACTGGAGATGGAGCAGAACATCTGAATGAAAGATGCCGGGTAGGTTTAAGAGTTTGTGTTGTTCTTACATGTGTCAGAGCACAGAAACTCACAATGGCATATTTACAAGCAGCAGAGCTCAAGGGAGTACACACATTTCCTAGAAAACCGACACTGGATGATTTGACAAATTCATCACTTTCTGACAATAAAAAGAAAATGGTACTTCTACACTGTAAAAAATGGAAATGGACACTTTTCAGTTTACGAAACCTTTTGAGTCTCAAATACTAAAAAATGCTATTTTCTTTAAACCCTTGTCAGACCAATACAATTGTCCCTAATGTTGTCCCAACTTTGAGGCCTAGACTATGTTCAACCACATATGTTCCTTTTGCTGGATAATTTGTAAGTTGTCTTACAAACAAAGTCTAATAAGTAGACAACATTGTCGAGTATTCTGCTGAAAATGTCATCGATTAATCGGATAAAACATTTTTGCTTAATTAAAGAGCAATATTAAATATGGTAGAGAAAATAAGACATGTCTCTTAAAATTAACAACTAATTGGTTTCTTTTTCTTTTCTTTTTAATTTTATTTAATAGATGATATTTATAAAATTTTCTAAATTCATCAAAATTCGCACACGGGGAGCAGATTTTTGCAGAAAAATATAATCTGATTCTTCCACACTACATACAGTCACTACATACAGCCCCTCTAAAATCTCTAAAAGAGATTTCAAAATTTTGTTTAACATCAGATCACAATAGAAAATATTGACTAATGATCGAAATAAGGAGAAAATTCTTTGTGTTCATGACTTAAATTATATCCCTAAAGAAAAGAGAATAGCTCCTAATTGGATCATGTCTGTAAAATTCAGAACCATAAACCAAGACATCTGAGATTCATGCACTTAAAGTCAATATGATATACAGCATTCATCTAATTTAATTACATTTCTATGTGAAACAAGATATTCAACAATGAAAAAATTGGGATGAACTTTATTTTATTTATCAGTATTTGACTGGATGGTGGTAAGTGCATATTAGAATGGAGTCTGTGCTGAATTTGAGTTTGCAGAGAATCATTCCAGGAAAGTACACTGTAAACTGTAGATATAGTTGACTTTAATTTATTAGCTGGTGAAGCTTCAGTCACTTCATAACATTTTAACACTACCAGGAAAGATTCTGCTGTGAAATTCCTATCAGTCTTGTCAGGAAACAATGTCATAATAAATGAAATTACTGGCGCATGTAGTGCACGATGGGGGCCCACAGGCCCGGTAGAGCTTCCCACGGTTACTATGTGTGTGTGAGGGGGTTCCTGAGACTGTCTAATGGAGCAGTCAGGAAGCACTAATGTAGTCTGCACACTGCAAAGTGAGGAACAGGATGCAAAACAGTGGAAGATGGCCATATTCAGCCCACAGGTCACGGGAGGTGCTTGTGAAGGGGCAGAACATATCTGAGATCTGCAGGAAGCGGATCAAAAATAGATACATCTTAATACAGAACACACGCTGTTCACACAATGTGAATGGAATAAACAATCGGAAAGATGCCACAGAACAAAACAAGCAGAGGTCCAGAGATAAGAAAGATGCATAATAAGAAAGAAAGAACAACAACAAAGGTTTTTGGCTTCAACTTGTGGGGAATAATCTATGTGTTCTTGTTAACCACAACATTGATTGCTGACTGTTGTTTGTTGCAAAAATCTATTCTTCTCAGCTATTTATGTATTTACTTAACTAGTGCATGGATGCCTTAAAGCGGTCATGAATTGTTTTTTATTTTGTACTGTTCACTGAGGTTCACTTAATTTTTTACATAAAATAATATTTCACTTAATAACATAAAAAAGACAATTTATAAGTAATAAGAAATTTTGTGTCTTGTTTCTGTTTGAATGTGATGGATTGTAGACCTGTCGGTTGTAAGGAATATATATACACTGAACAATCAGGAATAACAGACAAAGCAATAATGACCACGTAATAAATAGTTACTCACACTTGTTGCGACATTACTGTGGGATCTAATATAGTCAGCACAGCACTGTTCTTTTAGTTTTAATCTTTCTGAAAACAGAATAGTCAAATTGTGCCTTATTTGTAAATCTTTGATAAAATAAAGTGATCTGACATGGTCTGGATCTTCATTAAAAATAAAGTTCCTTCTGCCTTTCCAAATATTAGGATCAGACAATGACAAAGTCAATGCAAAGAGTGTTTTTACACAACTTGGAACTGCAAAGCCTCTTGTTGTGGTTCGGAGTATCTTTATTGTTTATGCATAGATCTGCGTGTTTGGCTGTTTTTATTTACATGATGTGCTTGAATTAGGGGGGCGGTGCTAAACAGGCGGCGATGCAGAAGCAGGCATTGATCATCTACTGCGGAGGCAGTGTTTATCTACACTATTACATCACAGAGTCGTATATTCCACAAGCTGTTATTTTGGCTTCAGTATAAGTTGTTTTTACACTAACAAGAAAGTTCTGAAACTTACAAAGTGTTTTTATAGTACAATGAACTCTAATATGTGAAAAGCACAAGCGAATTTGAGTTTCCTCAGTTTATGACCCTCTTAAACCAAATACAATGACAAAATGATCTTTAGAAATCATTTGGTGAAAAGCACATAAGCAGAAAAATCATATTATTATTACTGCTAATCAAGTACTTGGAACACACAAAAGACCAAATGACATTATCACATCGAAACACAGCATATAATTCATTATAGTGTTTAAATAATATAATAAATTAGTAAATCATTTGACAATGAATAATAATACGCAAATAAGCTTATTCAGCTGCCATATCACACAGGTGCTCAGCAGGTGTTTGGGCAACTAATATTACTGTTACTAATTTCAATATTTTCTGCTTATCACTTATTCATTTCCTGTGAGCCCACACAAAGCCACCTGTTCAGGAAATGAAAACAACATGTCCTCCACCAGACGAGCAGTGAGACGAAACAATCGCAGGTAATAAAGAGTGCAGCATTTCTCCAGAACAAAAAGATTTAGCTCCTGACACACATCTGCCATCCGTGAGGTGGATCGGTTGTCATGCCAACCCAGGGATGAAATGGAATGAAATCATGTGTGGAAAACTGAGAGTGAATATGGGGGTAAACAGTTATCCAAACACTATGGGAACACAGCAGTTTTAGCAGGTGAAACATTGCCTCTTTGGAAATATCAGCAAGACTGACCTGACACACAAATATGAGGAAAAAGGACACAATTTAGTTTGGGGACTAGTTTGTACTTTGATTAAATATTAACTGTCACTTTTGCCTCAATAAAGTCTTATTACTTAGTAAGGTAGTTGTTAAGTTTAGTTATAAGGTATGATTAAGGAAACAAAAATATGGTCATGCAGAATATGTGCTTTATAAGCACTAATCAACAGCCAATATGTTAATAATATGCATTATTAATATTTAGAATATATTCCAAAACTAAGTGTTACCAAATGAAATAATGACCTCGCAAACTGAGGTATAGACTTCCCCATGACAATGGATTGATGGATGGCCCAAATCTGATTTTCTGCTACCTGCCATTTTCTACAATTCATAGAACTAAAAAAAATGACTAGATCAAGACTAGATCCTCAAAGACTCAAACCAAGTAGTTGCAAAAAGAATATATATAATGGCACTCATTTTTTGCTATTATCACTATCATTATTATTATATCATTGTTATCCTAGAAATAGACTGGGGTCTTATTAAGTTTCTATGCCCTACAGAGGGAACACCCTGATTTTAATCAGGAGCTTACATACCTTTTATTATCTTGGTGTTTCCCAGGATAAAAGTGTAGGGGATTTTGAAAGCAATCTTCATAATGAAAACTCAAGCTCAATCAGTCGTAAATCATGTCTGACCGCTGAAAAATAGATGAGGGGTCAGATGCACAAAACTTAAGGGCAAAATTCCTCTTATAACTATTTTCTTCTTTGCTAACTTAAGAATAAAGGGAAGAAAAAAAATCCTCAAAACTTTTTTTTCCTCAAAATTTCTTTAAAAATGTTCTTTAGATACTAAAGGAGAAATGAGAGCATGAACTAGAATAACCAAATATAAATAATATTGTAAATATAGAAATAAATGACAGGTGGCTAACATAACCTGCTTTAAACATGTAACACAGACAACAAAAAAAACACACGAAAAATAAAATAATGAACATATGTCTAAATATATTTTTACATATGTTTATCCAGCAAATCAGAAAATATATACTCATGCTCGTATTTCTCCAAAAATGTATAAGTCAAACTTTTTTCTAATCTAAAAGTATAGCTTAAAGGTATATAAAAAAGTGTGCTTTAAATAAATAGTGCTCATGGACAGGTATTAAGAATGCATTCAGATATTAAATTGACTGGTGCTTGGATCTAGAACCATAAACAGTATCTGATATGTCATGACTTAGCAAGTACACTAACTGATTTGTGTTAGTGAGACTGAGTACAGGTCGATGTCCAGTAGAGACAAAATCATGACAAAGTAAGGATGAAGTAAGCACTGAAATATATGCAACTGCAATTACTCAACACTTAATTTTTATGATCTGCTTCCTGTTTTTTTACAACTTTTACTTTTACTTTGACCTCTAGTTTTGGGTACCAGACAATGTATAATTTTGTGAATATAGTTTTGTGAACTGGTTTTAGGGAACAGACAAACATTTGCTGTAAGTTTTAAAACCTGACAAAATGGTTCAGACGTAATTTTGTTAAGGAAACTGGATCCAATATTCTTGCACAGAGATTGGATTTCAGTTTTTGGTCAGCTAGATATCAGCATGATCAAGTAGGATAATGTTTTTTTTTTTTTTTTTTTTATAAAATTACCCCACAGAGGTTCGTATTACTGTAAAAGATGGTTTAATAAAAAAAATATTTCAAAGAAACAACTTGTTCAAGAACATTTGAGAACAATCACTATGGAACCTTTTCAATAGTTTTATAATATATAGTATTACTAATAAACAATCAAGACGAGTAACCAAAAAAATTATTTAAGTTACAATTCATATGGATAAATTGACAACCAAAGATGTGGCTTAGGGCTGCACGATAACAGAAAAAATTATTATCACGATTATTGCACTTTACAGCCACAAATAAAGAAAAACAAACAAACCAAACATGTTTAGAATGGAGAGTTTTTCTTAGTTGTGAATAAATATAAATATATTAATTATTTTTCATTATCTCTGTGATTTTGCGCAGCTCGTCAGAGAATAACGGCTCTGCGTAGTGAATCCAGCTCAATGTAAATATTTAAATGATTAAGGTGATTTTTTTCCCCCTTTTGTATAATCAGATACATATAAATATTTTTATATTTAAAAAATAATTGTATATTTTATTTGTACTTAAATGATTTTAGTACTCACAATTCATATCCAGATGCTTCAGTAATAGATGTGAAGAAACCGAATGAGTACTTGCTCATCTACCATTAATCTTATCTCATGCTCAGAGTAAATGCTGAGATGCTGAAGATTTACAGGCAGCACTGATGTATCAAGCATCAGCTAGACTCAGATTAATGAGGATATGCTAATCACCTCTGTTTGACGGACATAGGCGAGCAATTAAGAAGGAGCTGAACCAAAATGTCATCTTGCCAGACACAGAGGGTAAATCCACAGAAAACATGTAACAGGCAAACATAATAAAAGTATTAAAAACTAATAGTGTAGCATTTCAAGTTTTCTGAAGCCATATGGTAATATTTATATGAAGAACACGTGTGTCATTTATTATGCCCTAAATGCCCCTATATGGGTGGATACAAAAACAAGCTATTTTCATTGTGTCTCTTTAAATGCAAACTAGCTACTCCCTCTGTCCCCTTTCCTGAAAAGGTGTGCAACCTTTACAGCTTATACATCAGATTCTCCTGCAACGACAAAACAGGAGAACAATCATCTTATTGTATTGTGCATAATAAAGGCACAGTTATAATTACACAGAGAGAGAGTGTTTTAGGTTCAGGCCAGGTCACACGGTTTTGGGTATTACGACATTACTTTGGTCTGTGTGAATATATTGACATTAACTTTAGCCTCATTAGACATGCAATGCCATAACAAGCCCATTCAGAAAGGCCATTTCCAAACATTCTTATGTGCATTGTTACAGTCAACGAGACTGTTTACCACATAGCTCAGGCATTCTTGTGTTTCCAAGCTGCAAATCTCACCAATCAGTTAAATCCAGGCAAAGTCCAACAAACCTAATGTGATTGTGATTTAAGCATTACAGCAGATGGAAAACAGTAATCACTTTGGGTCTGTTCCTCGCACAAAACCATAGCTTGTCTTCCGAAGACTTGGAATATTTGTCAATGCTTGGGTTGGTCGAGTGCTCAAAAATTCCTAAAATAAGGGCTTGTATCAGCAGACTTTGGCTGGAGGTTAACTGCTCTAGAGATATTAAACAATTAATAAGGATTTATCGCATCCAAAATAAAAGTATTTACTGTGCATATTTTTTTACACACACATACAATATATATTTTACAAAAAATATTTACATGTTAATATATTTTGTAAATGTATATGATTGTATTTAATATTATATATATATATATAATATATAAACTATAAACAACATATTTTTCTTAAATATATACATTCATTTGTTTGTTATTTACACACACACACACACACACACACATATATATATATATATATATATATATATATATATATACACACACACACACACACA
>JAUMHI010000035.1:19891516-19905467 GCA_032359435.1 Enteromius unitaeniatus | reverse complement strand
GTCAGTTTAAATCTAGATTAAAGACACATCTCTTTACTCTGGCTTACACATAACACACTGATACACATTTATTAATCCGTTTTTGGGGATTGTTAGGCTGCATTAATTAGATCAGCCAGAACCAGGAACACTCTCCTTAACACACAATGTACTAATTACAAAGTAAAAAGAATGGCATATCCGTATCCAGATCAGATGCATCTGATGCATCAGCACAAAGAGATGATCTTAATTGGAGACCAGAACATTTAGATGATGTTGCCCTGTGGACAGATCACTGGAACCAAATGCGCATACGCACTCACACACACACACACACACACACAAAATTTAACTTGAACCGGCCAGAGGACCGCAACCAACCCCAACTAAATCTGGTTTCTCCCAAGTTTTTTTTTTCCTCCATTCTCTCATGGATTGGGTTTTGGTTCCTTGTTGCCTCTGGCTTGCTTAGTTGAGGGCACCTGATTTCTAGTGATTTTCATCTCTGCATTTAATACATAAATAGTTCAATCTCATCATTATACATTACCATCACTCTGTTCTCCTATTTGACAATATTTAGTGCTTTGCTGCTATCTGTATTGTTAAAAGCATTATATAAATAAAAGTAATTGATATTTTACCACATTTCATGCTACATATTATACAGTTCAAAATGCTTCTTTTTAAACCATCAGCAATGGTAAAATCAACAACAGTAGCTGTATATAACATACAGAAAAACCTATGCAGATAAATCATGTATATATCTTTTTTCATTTTTCATTCAATGCTCCCACATACAAATGATCTGACCCACATTAGCTCTGTATTCGTACTGTATGTCAACAATTGACTCAGTAACTGAGAAGTCTCCTGAGCAATAACAGAGCAGCCTGTGAGCCGCATGCAGAGCAGTTGGTCACAGTCTACAGAGCGTTCGGTGCTCCTTCGGTGTGTTCAGATGTGCTCTCAGTGCTGCTCAGGCTGATTGCTCTGATGTCTTACACAAGGCAGGTTAACGTGTTTATGTTGCAACATGCTGAAATGTTGTTTCAGTCCTGTCACTAAACACATACAAACAAACAGATAACACTCATGCAACACTCATGCTTTAATAAGCTCTGCATGTATGTGTGTGTGTAAGAGAGAGACAATCTCTACATAATGTGTATGTGATACAGGGAACTTGCAACCAAAAGTGAAAACACTCGGCCTAAACTCCCAATGCACATGTTACTGTTATAAGCAGAATGGCATCTACACTTACATTAGTCTGTCTGCCTCATCCTTATCTCAAGCAATTACTGAATCTGGTGTGTATCTAGGCCAGATGGTAGATCTGCATCCAGAAACGACCACATCACAGCTCTTCACGGCCAGCAAAAAGCTCAATGAGACAAGACCTTTGGGGCAGAGCCTCAGCAAACACCTCTGTGACTAGATGAGCCCATGGCACAGATCCTTATGGCAAGCTGTGAGTAAATCATGCCAGGGCAGGGGCAGGGACCCAATCAGTCATCAATATCACTGTGTTTCTTTGCTTAGGTCAGAGAAGAACTGGATCCCCAACTGAATCTGTTGTCTCCCAAGATTTACTTCTCCATTTCTGTCACCTCATGGAATTCCTTGCCACTCACTGTTACCTCTGGCTCACTTAGTTGGGTGCTAAAAGTCACTTAACTTACAGAAAACATATTGCTATTAACTTGAATTGAATTAAGCTTGATTACTTCACTATTGTCTTCTGTAGAGCTGCTTCACAGCTGTTTCACATCTTGCAACATTGATACTGTTATTGAACTGAATTGAATAAACACTGAACTGACTAAAGTTGAATAACAACCTGGCTGCCTTTTGTAAAACAGAGCCAACTGGACTTGATTTAAAATGTAATGAAATTAACACTGTTACTGATCTGAACTGACTTGAATAATGACACTTTTGTCTTTTTGTGAGATCTATTGTCTAGAACCGTCTGTTATCCTCCTTCGACACAATCTGTATTGCCTGTGACCATTAGGGGTTTAACATTTGAAAGAAATTAACTGCCTATTAATCTATGTAGAAATGCATACTTAGTTTTATCTATAATACAGTATACTTTTCTATTTTAATCGCACCTGAATTAAACTGCATATCAAAGAAAGAGAAGTAGACGAAGAAGTAGTAGTTCTTTTGCATTGTGCATCATCACTACATTACATCCTGACTAATCAATGTAGTCATAATGTACATGATTTAGTAACAGCTGTATCATGAAACAGTTGCCTTTTACTTATAGCGTCTATAAAGGCCAAATATTAAGCTTAAACTTAATTTAAAAGCTATGAATATTGTTCAACATGTAGTAACTATAAATGTAGCAATACATCTTGTGTGCCATACTTACAACACCCTTTAGCCTAGACTATTATTAAACGTACATAATAACAATAAGCAGTAGTATGGACTCAAATAGTATTGTTTCTTAACGAAAATGCTTTCTTTAACTTTCTACCTTTACAAATTTCCTACACAGCTTAGCAGCAAAAACTGGCAAAATGTCTTTTTTTTTTTTTTTTTTTTTTTTTAGTAGTAGTTTGGCACAATATATTATCTACATTTTAAGAGATCACTAAAGAGTTCTCTCTTTTTCAAGACAGATATATGGATGTCATATTACCATTCCTCGAATCTGAGCTTCTTGTACAGCAAATATATGGAATTATCATCTAATATGTAAAGGGCACTGCACTGGGTGTCTAAATAATCTAAAATTTAACTAAGCGTATCTTGGCATTCAATGCTTTGCACTGTTTGAAACACAGTGAAATCATGCACAAACAACTGTTGTAACAGGCATTTAGCATATCACCAATCATCCTGGCCTTGTATCTTGTGTTTGCAATGCAAACAAGATCTTTGCTATTTTTAGAGCACTGAGAATTACAATCCTAGAAAAGTTACCCAACACAAAGGACACAAAACGTATTCTCCAAGCCTAAGGTCTAGACACACAAAACAGACACAATGTATCAACCTCTTAGGCTTTATGTTAGGGATTTTGCTTATTGCTCCAGATATTATGTAAAAAATCTTTTGGTCATTATTTTTCACTGTTGTTTTTGATAATAACAGGTGGCTGAGAGTTACCACAATTTTCTGTAACAATCTCTGTGGAATGTATGGTAATTCGAAAACTCTGGTTACTGCGGACAGTATAGTTAAGGGTCAGTCTATAACCTTATCATCTAAAATCAAAAGTATGTTTCTTGAGGAAAATGGCATTATTAAAAAAAACAAAACAAAAAAAAACATAATGGACCTAAACGTAATCACTAAATCACTATCGTCACTTTGGACATAACCATTTTAGACATACAGCATTTTAATAATACCACGGTTTAAGCACAAATTACATGATTACAGCAGGGTACCTGTTCTTCCTAGTGTTTTTAAGTGGAATGAAACGTAAGAATATGGTAATCATCCGATACCACGTTATTATATACAGATGCAATCATCTTATTCTTCGTAACTCATTTAACAGCTGTCAGTCAACTATTACCAGCAGCTCGATCTCATGACACAGCATCAGGAATTAAAACACACTATAAAAGCATCCACAGATGATGAAAGACACTGACAGAAGATTTGCGGTTGCTATGATACTCGTCTGTCTTGAGACAGGAATGCGGCTTATAGCAACGACACACAGAGATGATGATGATGATGGGCGTGAGCGCGATCTTACCATTACACATCTTCATTATTTCGCCAAAACTACACACAGAATCTCATCCAGCGCGTTATATGTTCACGTGTGCGTCCACAATCGATCCCGTCCGTAGATGTGATCATGTCTGTGTTTATAATCCAGTGACAGCAGCACATCAGGGAAGCAGAGCAAAAATAACCTATACAGACGCGTCAGACTGCAGCAATCAAACCCAGACGCGAGAGAGACGATTATACACGTCTACGTTCACTCGCTCTGAGATGGATTACAATGTCTGCTGCAAGGGCGTGTGTTTGTTTTGGTGAGCTAGACGAGCCTGTAGGACAAAAGCGACCCCTGCTGGATTGATTGTGTGTTATGTTATTATAGGCCATATCAATGCTGGGAAGGTTACTTTGGAAATATAATAGCGTACAGATTACAAGTTAACCTATTTAAAATTTAATAAGTAGGCGCCTACATAGCTATTTCAATCTGTTTATCAACGTAATGTAACTGATTGCAGTTGATTTAAACCAGGCAGGGTTAACATGGATTACTGTCAAAGCACAGATGCCAAAAAATCAGACTTTAACAACTATTTTCACATTGAGATCAATGAATAAATACAGATTTAACATCATAACAATAAATAGTTCAATAGCTATGATGCTGTTTTTGAAATCAAATCTTTGCATAGGTTTGAGAGGAAACACTGGCATCTTACAGTTAATCTTAGAAATAAATAAATAAAATATACACATAATCCAAAATAGGAAATAAAAGAGTTATCAAATAACCATTTGCCCTGTGTCTCCTAAACATCAGAAACATTGGTATCCTGTATTTTAATCCGTGGGTGCATGTGAAAATATTCAGATGTAAACCCTTTGAAATCTTAAAAAAAGGATATTATATTATATTATATTATATTATATTAGATTAGATTAGATTAGATTAGATTGGATAAAAGTCTTGTTTATATGCTTACTGTCATCTTTTACATTTCGGACAAATCTATTTATTTGCTTAAGACAATTTAAATGTTTGGATGCTTAGATTTTGTCTTGTGACTAGATGCACATTTAATTGCTTCTAAACAAATGTCTGCAATTGCAGATACTGAATACTTGTGCCAACGACATATTTTATTAATGCAGTATTTGGAGAATTGAGATTGTTGAGATTATGTTTTATTAAAACATGATGAATACACCACAACATAAAGGCATATGCATGTATTATTTCAAAGGTTAAAATGATAAGATTAATATGGGATAAGTTGTTTATGTATATCCATCAGTTCGCTTCTTTTTGCTTGTTGATCAAATGCTCTCAGGGCTCATGACTGAGTTTGGAAATAAAGTAGCTCCATCTAGTGGAAACTGATCATATGATTCAGTGAAATGTTTTTGACACGGATACAAAATTATTAAAAGGAAAACTAAAACAAAAGAACAAAATAATAAACTTAACCTAACAATAAAAATAATTCATTTAAATGTAAATCATTAGCATGTAGTCAATCTTTATTTAAAAGATGTGGCACAGATCAGTTAATGTTGCAGAGATCTTACTGCATATAGCCTCAAACAGAGCACATTTTATTTGTCAAAAAAGTCATTTTAATTTATTTTTTCGTTTTAAATTTAGCTGAAATTCATTAGCTTATTAACGACATTTAACTACATGTACTTATTAAAATAAAAATTATATGTAGTGAAAGATACCTTCATTTACTTCAGATAACTGATGTACTTTTTATAGTTACTCTACATAGAATTTCGCTCTTCAGTTAAATCCATTATGTTTAGACATGTTCATATTTCATTACGTTGTTTTCAGTCGTATGAAATGTACACTCTACTATAGATGTTATATGTGTTTTCATTAAGGATCAGAGGAGAGAAAAAACTAAGCAAAGCAAACAAACTTGCGGTCATTTGCTAGCATGGAAGGAGAGAATGACAGTTAATAATTGATTTGGTCCTGTTCCCATCAGTTCTCTGTCTCACAGAAGACATTTAGTCGTGATGGAGATCAAAGCCACAAACACACCTTGCTGCTGTGCCGAAAGGAAGAACTACTGATCGCCTTCCTCTCACCCTAATAGCAGCCTTTTTATGAAGTTAATAAACTGCACACCTTAGTCACACTACACAGCATAAATGGCTTTGTGAATTAATAACTCAGAAGTTGAAAGCCATCTCTGTTTACCTGCTTTCAACTCAACCAACATTTTATGTGTATAGAGGACACATAAAAGGCCTCTTTCTATGTGATATGTGTGATATATGTTGGACATGTTGGAGCAGTGTGATAGCATGAGCATGCATGTCTTCCAGAGGCACTGGGCTATTGGTGTTCATTGAAGATGTGTCAGAAGACAGAAAAATTCTCAAGTGTACAAGGATATACTGTCTGCCCAGATTCAGCCAAATTGTACCACAAATATTTGAAGAGCCAAAACATACAGCAAAAGCAACCCAGGAATTAAAACGTTGAATATTCTGCAACGGCCAAGTCAGTCTTCTGATCTCAACCTGATTGAGCATGGATTTCACATGCTGAAGGCAGAAAGACAAACAAACACTGAAGTCAGCTGCAGTAAAGACCTGGCAAAGCTTCACAAAGATCCATTTGATCCAGGCAGTCAATAAAGGTAAATTTATTGTAATAATCATAAAATGTCTCTGTTTTGTTCAACAGGCATTAAGAAAACATGTTAATTAAAAGTACTCATATCGCCGACAGTAGTAGTACAGCCTGGATATTCTTGTTTAAAAAGCATAGTTGCAGCCCTCAACTGATGTTTATGTTGTCATGTTTTGTTTTGGTCTGAAGCGCCAACCTCCATCTATCTCCCAATCGCGAAGTCAGTAGTGTTTCGGCATCCAGGTTGCCTGCTTGGCAGAAAATACAGTGCATTTCATTTAATTCATCATGTGTGTTCATTCCTGTTGGTGTCGTCAATCATGGCAACCTGAGTGTGCGTCAAGTCTAAGAAAGAGGGGCCGGGTGAAAAACCCCTCTCCAGTATTTTGAATTTGGACTGCAATACCTAGTTCAACTACTCGGTGTCAATCCTACATACAGTACCTTTAACTATAAAAGGATTCTCAACAAATAAATAAAAAATGATCCTTCTATTTATGATTGTATTTATTTGTTTACATGCATTGTGTATAAAAATAAATAAGCTTTTATGTTATATTTTTGTTCAACCACTTGAATTAAAGCTTAAAGTTTGCACTTCATGTTGATTGTTTCGTTTTTAATTCTATTCTGGTGGCACAAAGAGCCAGCAGTGTAAAATATATATAGACCTATACATGGTGTTATAACTAAGACATACTTAGACATATAATAAAATAAAATGTGATAATCATAATAACAATTAGCAGGCACATCGTTTAAATGTATCACACTGCAAACAATCATAGTGGTCTTAATCAGATAAAATCTTTCTTATTTTTTTACTTTTGATTTTGCATTCTAACATGTTTTCTAAAAAAATGTCCTACAAAGCCCTTCCAACTTCTGAAAACAGCATTTAGGATGCAAATCTTAATATGTCGATGTTACAGGTGTTTCCTTTATGGCCTGGTCGTTAGCTGAATGCTCAACACTGCCGGCCTTGCAAAACACACACACACACACGGGGCTGAACGCTTCAGAGCTCAAGGTTTTTCAACAAGGCCTTGCTTTGTTGTTTGTAACCTTTTGATCTTAAATAAGAGCACAGGGGTGGCCGACGTGCAAAAAGAGAGACAAAGTCAGCGCGAGAGAAAGCTTGCTTTCATAATGAATGTCAGCTCAGATAACAAAGCCCCATTTGCATATCATAATCCAAATCTTTCCTGCTCAGATCAGGTGCGCTGTGAAGGAATATTTTTCTTGGTTGCCTTTGAAAGTCTTTGATGTGCACAGCAAGAATGAATATGAAAAGGAACTGCTAGCCGATGAGGTCACGTTCTCTCTAACTCTCTTTCTCTGCCTCTTCCTCATGTTTTCCAGATGGAAATGAAAACGTGCAGCATGTATAACACTGTTTTTCTAGCGATGAAAGCTTTATGCTGTCAGTTCTAAATGAACTGAGATAATGAAATCTAGTTTTATAAGTAGTTTTATTCATTCGTAGTAAACAGTCATACTGATAAAGATACATTCTTCTCACCCTACATGGCTCAACCAAAATAAACACTTCCCAAACACCAATTCAAATAAATTCAGCTTTGACCACTATATAATATTGAAAGACTTTCAACTTGGCGGGTTACTGCGACATAATACATGGTTTAAATACTGGAATATTGCAAACAATTTGATCTCACAGTAATGTCACCATAAGCTTTCAGGAAACTTGTGATCACAATGTGAGGGACACAGTGAGCTAAAAGTGTAACCCTCAATGTATACTCATACTAAGGTGAGGTCAAAGTGCTCTCACTGCACAGAGACTAGGTACCCAGCTGTCACGGAAAGGAGTCGAGGTAGCATTCGGATTATCGTGCAAGCTGTTTTATTGAGACACAGAGCGTAGACAGGCAGGGTCATCCCGGCGAACATAAACAGAGAAGGCTAAGCAAGAGAGTGGTCAGAGTCGTGTGGGTAGCGAACAGAATCCGGGGGAGCAAAGTAGTCTGGGGGCGGGTGAGGTCGATAACAGAAAATCCAAAACAACAATGATACACGAATAAAAAACACAACAGGGAGACAGTACAATGAATCGTAAACACATACAAACACTTCTGGGGGTTTATTGACAGTAAAAAAAGGTCAGTGAGAGGAGACTTGCAATGAAACACCTTGACAACAAATGAGTGGGCAGAGACATGAGTACTGAATGAGAGTCCATGAATAAAAACAGACAATTAAACTGAAGAAGAAGAAGAAAACAGACTTAAACACACACACATAGTTCGTGGAGAGCTAGAGTGCCATCCAGCTGATCATGACACCAGCATGCACTGTAGCATGAAACGTTTGATTTTCATCATTGTTGAGATTCATACTCTTGTTTCTTGATGTTTCTCTTTGTGTTTTAATGATAGAGGAGTTCAAAATGTGATTTTTTTGTGATTTTTCATGCTTTTAAAATCCATCATAAGTTATATTGTCGGATACTATACTGTTGATTCAGAGATACTATAATAACTTTAGATAAAGACTGTATATTGAACCTAGGTGATGATTGTGTTCATCAACAACAATCACCTGCTGTCTTTTTTGGTTTTCCTTGCCATAACAAATGTGCTTTACAAACACAGTTACAGCAGCACTGGAAATAAAATGTTAAAAAGTCAACAATCAAGAGCCAACTACAGGCCACTTCACACTGCACAGACAAACGCCAACAAACATCAACAAACAAGATGTTTCAAGTTGGCTGTTGGATTTAGAATTTTATAAAAAAAATAAATAATTAAAAAATTAAAATAAATGTCATGCTTACACTGCCCAACATACTTTGAGTCATAGAGAGTCAAATAACACAGTGTCTACATCAGACACGAAATTTGTCGCATCACACCACATCCATTGTGGACAGCGTCACTGATTATATTCAAGAGAACCTTGTTGCATTTTGTCATATTGTCACACATCCTCTTGGCCGCAGAGCATCAAAGCAGTTTGCTAATACTTTATATATGCAAAAGCTGTGAGGAAAGAAGATGTGCCACATTGACTGATATGTATTAAGTAGAAGTAAATTACCATTGTCCAGATGTTTCTATTTAAATAATACAGATACAATTATGAAATACTTTCAAAATTATTAAGAACATAAAGCTGTTTTAGCTAGATAAATATAGAGCAGGAAATGAAGTGTTTGTTGGTCCATTTTATATATATTTCTTAATTTTAAGTGCTGTAAAAGGCATCCATACATACCCTTTATTTATTTAGGTGTGTTTGCTAGCTGAGTTCAAATTGAAGGTGGGTGGATGTGGACCTGAAAAAAGGAGAGTGATTGTGAGAAAGAGAGGTGAGAGTGAAGCGTCTGTTTGTGGTTGTCTGGAGTTTGCATCTTTCTTTGTTTCAGCCGTGGGTTTTAAGTGACAAGCACACTGGAAGGCTCACAGTGTGTGAGCGTTGCTGTGTGCGTTGCAGAGGTCACACAGAGTATGCTGTCAGAGTGTGAGGTCTTCAGTCAAGGACCACCCTCACTCAACAGAATCCCACCAAGCAGGACCAGAACAAACCAGCTTGGAGTTTAAGCAGTTTGGATGCTAGTCAACACTGTGCCATATATCATGAGCTTCTGTCTGATGTTTTATCTAATGAGCAGAAGTCTTGACAGGCACTTTGGTGTTTTCAGAAAGAGAGGACACTTTCCCATGTCTTGTCATGAACCCCAGCTGAAAAAGAGAGAAACTGAGGGAGGATATAGTAGACACTAATATGCTAATATGGTCTCAGCTTCAGAGGGCACACTATTAATTGACCACTTGATGCATATTACACACAGAAAAACAGTAAGAGCTTCCGGAAACAAATATCAAATTCTAAAATAATTTTTTGGCTTTCCCAGGAGTCAAGTACACAGTACATTCATCTACTGGGATCATCTAGAAATCTTTATTAACTTCCCAGTTTTTGTACACTAGACAAAGATCCCTTCAGAGCTTCAGAGCTTTGTTTTGAAAATATCTGTTCTACATACTAGCAACGTAGTAAGAATGTAAAGGCATCATATGTTTGATCCTGGTATGCACCGATAGGCTGTGTCGGTAGTAAAACTTTGTTGGTAGGACCCACAAAATGGACAATATATCACAAACTGAAATAATGTCAGGGGATGGTTTTAATGTCAGCGTTAAAACTATCAAAACCGGTACAGTCCACCTGCGAATACTCTTGACATGCACACAATAGCTGTTTCTGCAGACCAACTGCCCCTTAGTGGTCGGGAGCATTTCCTTTGTGTTGTGGCATAGTGTTGGTGTGTTGTGAGCGTATTTTGCTTTTTAAATTGTGTTGTGTTGTGAATTTATGTTTGCGTTTTCATTTTGGTCCGTTGTGAACTTATGTTTGCTTTTTTAATTCTGTTGAGTTGTGAGCATATGTTTTTCTTTTTTTAATTGCCTTGTGTTGTAAGCTTATGTTTGTGCACTACACAGAGAAACTACTGGGCCACTGTAAATTTGCATTTGCTGATGGATCCTTTTCACATTTTGAATGGAAGTCATCATAAATTAATACATTTCTATAGATTTTTTTACTTTTCAACAAATATAATTTTTGCATTATTATTTGGTTCAGCTGCTAAAGTAAAAATCTACAGTTGGTAATGGCCCCTTTCCCATCCTGCCATGAGATAGTGGGATTCATTTGTGACATGTTAGAAATTTTGGTCACTCCTCCTAAAGGTATCACACACTTGAAGTAAAGCTATGGACAAACTGCGTAAACCTACGGTTTCTCTGCGCTGAACATTGTGAAAAAACTAGACATACATTAGACAAATCAAACATTGTAAAGAAATTAAACCATGGCAACACGGTATGTGGTATGAATGAAAGTGATGTAAACTACACAGCTTCAGCCATATAAATTGTGAGCTTTGGCTTTGGCATGCAGTTTACCTGCACAGTGAGTTGATATTTAACAAAAACATTGCAAAATCGAACATGGCTTTAGTTCAAGATACAGGAGCTTAAGTAGTAGGCAAAGAGGCATAAAACAGTCAACACAAACATCACTTCACAAATGCATTTAGAACAAGTATATATATATATACTTGTCCCAGAGATATGAGGAATATACTGTATACAGAGAAAACACACAGAGAAGAGGTAAAAGAAAGTTACCAAAAACAAGGGGGTGTGGTAAAAATAATATGTGCTCATACACAAAAGAAGCATTGACATTTTACCAGACCAAGGGGCACTGGTATAGAAGTGATGCAAAAAGGCCTGGTAGTACTGCTCTGGGGCAAGTGGAGACTCTGGAGGCTCTGGGGCTGTGACAGAAAGGAGTAAGTTAATGGCAGCCAATAGAGACTGGATTAGGACAGAAGTCATCACAAGAGAAGGAGCAAGGACAAAGGTCAGTGCACAACATGGGGTGCAGGAGAAGATTGACAGCTGTGGGTAGATAATTGTCACCGGGAAAAGGACATGATGACAGCTGTCTTTGGGAGAATATTTATCATGTATTCTGAGGAAATGCTCTTGGAGGCAGAGATCTGAGGAACAGTCTTCCTGGTCAAGATGCGGGGCACTATCAGCTAAGAAATCTCTTATGACTTGGCCTCCTGAACTGTGGCTGAGCAGATGGGGGTGGTCATCTTGCCCATGACAGGCAGTCGAGACATGGTTAGATAGATTGGCGTTTGAGGAAGGGCAGGTGGAGGTTGAGGAACTGACAACTCTCTGACAAATGGACAAGACTTGGGTAAGACAATGAGCACTGCACAAACACATGTAGAAGACCTACAACAGCAAGCAAACACAAGAGCAAAGGAAATACAATTAATATGGAGAAAAGCATGCAAGGAACAAGTGAACATTAGTTAACAAAATGAGTACTAGACAAGGACTAAACACGGTTAAATGGTAAAGAGAACCAAGGAAGCAGAACAATAATCTTCTACTACTTCTACTACTACATTTTGGTATCATGCCAGACTGCAGCTATTGTTATTGTCATTTATTTATTTATTGCACCTGTATACCTGCCTGTATACATTGTGAAGTGTGTTACTCCATGTGGCCGCTATCTTACACCCAAAGATACACATCAGTTGTGTGTGATGTGTTCGGGAGAGGAGCATGCGGCAGACGCTTTTGAGGGAGGGAACTGCCCGCATTGCATGCAACTCTGTCTGGCCACTCTCAGATCTAGAAGGTCTCTCTTTGCGGAGGGGACTTTCGTGTCGCCAAAGTGGAGCGAAGGTTGCACTAGTGGGGGTTCAATCTTATGAAAGGAATTGATACGGGTGATCCCCTATCTCATGCCAACCATCTAGAGGCATCTCCCTGGGTAGGTAATGAAGCACCGCTGACACCGGTTACTTCTCCCCGGGGAGAGCGGTCTGCACTTCACTCATCTTCCTCAGAGGAGGTAGATGTGGTGAGTGTAGACAGCCAGCCACTTCCTCAGTCCCAGAGATATGAGGAATTGTTAAAAGTGGTCAGACGGGCGGTGGAGCGTCTAAAGTTAGACTTGTCGGAGGCTTCCTCATATGTTTCCCCAGCCAGCCGATTAGATGAGCGGTTCCTTAGACCTCGTCCACCTCCTTCTCGATGAAGCCTTCCCTTCTTTCCAGACTTACACACTGAGGTGTCTAGGTCCTGTAGTAAGCCCTTCTTGGCTTGGTTATACATTCCTTCGTCAGACTACTATGGGAATGTGACAGGGCTGGGGGAAAAAGGATAGAAGGTGTTGCCTACAGTCAAACAGACACTTGCGAGCCATCTGTCGGCTGAGGCATCATCTTAGCTGAAGGCTCCCTCTCTCCCATCTAAACCGCTGCGTATCTCTTCAGCGCTAGTGGAGAAGGGCTATGCTTCAGCAGGGCAAGGTGCTGGTGCCTGCTTGCACACTATAGCATTGCTGCAAGCTTATCAGGCTGATCTTTTGAGAGATCTCAGTGAGTGTGAACAGGTTGACGTAAAAGATATTATTGAGTTGGGAAGAACAGCTGATTTATCTTTGCGAGCAATGAAAGAGACAGCTCGTGCGCAGAACCTGATTTTGCTGAATTCGGTGTGTCCCTGGGTCAACATCTTGATCCTGGAACAACATTGTGATTAGCCAATCAGATTTGAAGAACCAGTTTATAGTTTTTGTAAAGTTTAGGCTTATAATCAGTGTTTGGTGCTTGTACATCAGTGTCAGTCATCTATCATTTGCTCTGATTTTAGGCAGTACTCATGGGTAGGTTTAGGTGTAGAGATATGGTCAAACTAAAATTTTGGAATAAAATCTTATTCCAGGGTCAACAAAATATGTTGACCCAGGGACATTCTGAATTGCATGTGGAATATCAGATAAATCGTTTAAGATCAAAACAGAAGTGGAAGAAGTCACCAAAACATCAAGTAAAGAGGACAGATATTCACTTACCATGTTTCAGAAGTTAGAAACAGAAGTTAGGCATTCCCAAATCATATTAAAAAATGTATGCAATTCACCTGTATTACAAAAAGTACATTTTGAATCAGGTTTCAGCTTCATACAACATAGTGTGACGGCCGCCGATCAGCGTCGCCCTGGAAACCAACGAGCACCAGCTGGAACTCATCTGCCCGGGCCAATCGT
>JAUMHI010000035.1:19878018-19891416 GCA_032359435.1 Enteromius unitaeniatus | reverse complement strand
AATAAATCCACCCTCCGGGGTTTTGTGTTCATTCATCCCGTTGTCTGTCGTGCTCTCTAGCGCCACGGTTCACAATAGTTTGCGCGGTGTCTTGTAAGTCCTGTGGATAAAGTTGAAATGACTTTGTTGATGGTCCAGGTTCCTAGGAGCTTGAGATACCATAGACTAAACATGATCCCACTTCAGAGAGAAATAAAAGAAAAACGTAGAACTCTGCAGGTTGAATTGAGAGGAGAGTTCTTCAAAGCTATGTAGGCCCTTGTCACCCATAATATCACCCAGTGAATGAATCCCCTTATCATACCACTGCCTGCACTGACCGAAATGAATGGGGTTCGTTCCAACAAGCAGTTTGTGATTATTAAAGAGTAGGGATTCCAGTTAGAGAGGATGCCGCATGCTTTTTCTGCTATTCTCCAAACTGATATAGCGTATGATACTAGGGGACCAAAAATTTTTTTTGGAGGCATATTGTCGAATAAAACTTTATTCAGTTTGAGCGGAAGAACCAAGTTTCTCTCTAGAGGGAGCCAAGAGATATCATCTTCAACATCATACCAGCTCATCAAGGGACGAAGAGCAAAAGCCCAGTGATACAGCTTAAAATTAGGAAAAGCAAGCCCACCAGAGTTTATTTCTCTCTCTGTAAAGCGTGTCATTTGCCATTCCGTACAAATTTGGTTATTAAGCTCTGCAATCTATCCCAGAAACGACAAGGGGGAGCCAAAGGGATCATAGAATTCACAAAATTTATGCGGGGAAGGACATTCATCTTAATAATTGAAATACGTGATCTAAGAGAATTAGAGAGTGAAGACCAATTTTCTAAGTTAGACAACATTTTTGAATAGTTGTTCTTACAAATAAATTGCAAATAAATCTAGATCTGATAAAACCTGTCTGGTCACTATTAACTAGCTTAGATAAAAATGGCTAAAGTCTAAGAGCAAGCACTTTAGCGTAAATGAGATCCAAAGGGTTTTCCCCCGAGGGGAAACTCATTGCGCATGATCAAAGTCTCCCGATGGTGTGTGCGAGCTTTGGTGATATGGAGAAACGTACAGTTTTTAAGACTGGGTCCAGTGCTGGGAGCACAGTGTCATTCTGACAACAGACGCGTCTCTAACAGGATGGGGGGCAATCTTGAGTGGTTACCCACCCTGCGGTCTATGGACTGGTCAGCATCTATCCTGGCATATAAATCAGCTGGAGATGTATTTCAGGCGCTAAGAAACTTCTTCCCGAACCTAAGAGGCCGACACGTGTTGGTCTGTTCCGACAACATGGCGTCGGTCGCTTACATCAATCATCAAGGAGGTCTGCGGTCGCGCACTTTGAACAAGCTGGCGTGCCAGATCTTGATGTGGTCCCAGGGCAGACTCTTCTCAGTGAGAGCAGATGTTCCGGGACATCTGAATATAGGTCCTGCATCCCTGTCCAGAGAAGTTGAACCTATGGGTATGGACCCTGATGGGGCACATCTTATAGCCTCTGGTCTGTCACCCGAGGTTGTTCAGACTATTTTTCAATCCAGAGCATCTTTCACAAGGAAACTTTACGCTCTGAAGTGGAGACACTTTATGGTGTAATAGCTATCAACAGAACCCGGTTTGTATAGTTCTGGAGTTCCTGCAGGCTAAGTTATCCACAGGATTATCCCACTCCACGCTCAAGGTGTATGTGGCGGCAATCTCGGCCTTCCACTCCCTGGTTGATGGACACTCAGTGGGTAGAGATGGGTAGAGATCCGCTAGTGGTGTGTTTCCTTCGTGGTACACTGAGGCTGAGGGCTCCTATTCACTCCTGAGTTCCGACTTGGGATTTGGCGGTGGTACTTAAGGCTCTCTCTCGAGCCCCCTTTGAAATGTTAGAGCAGGTCTCTGACCATCTCCTTACCTTTAAGACTGCGGTCTTACTGGCACTGCCGTCGTTGAAGAGAGTAGAGGACCTACAGGCCTTATCTGTGGCTTCTGCATGTGTAGACTTTGCGCCTGGCTTGGCAAAAATCTTCCTTTACCCGAGAGCGGGTAATATCCCTAAAGTTCCTTCAGTACCACCACGGCCAGTTTGGTCCTCCTCGTAGGGGATTGCCGTCTCTTGCCACACCCCCTGCGCCCCCTTCTAGGCGCTTGCTTCATGCCTGAGGGCTGGCGTGCACTGCTTTGCACGTGCTCTTATCCTTCCTGGTCGATGACGTCACCCGTTGGACAGTTTACACAGCAGTTTCAGAGCGTGGTCACGCTGGAGGAGTTCCAATAGCGTTTTGATGCAGTGTCTCGTTCCTTCAAGGAACTGGGGTTATTTTCATAACCCTGAGATGTTTTAGCTGTCCTAAGAAAAATTCATACACTGGTCCTGCTTCCAGTAGGTTTACCAACAACCATTAAAAGGAAAGAAAGTCTGTAAAGAAAAGTTTTCTGTGTTTGATACATGTTTTGTAACAGAGGAATTAAAAGCCATTATTTGATGTTTACTTTTATCTACAGTCAGGTGAGACCCTTGAGCAAGGCACCGTTCAACTGCTCCCGCAGTGGCTGCCCACTGCTCCAGGTGTGTGTTCATGGTGTGTGTGTGTGTGTGTGTTCACTGCTGTGTGTCTGTGCATGTTGGATGGGTTAAATGCAGAGCACAAATTCCAAGTATGGGTCACCATACCTGGCCACAAGTCACTTCACATTGTTGCCATAACTAGTTGCTATGGGTTGCATTGTGCTTTGGACATGACTGGCATTTTAATAAATCGCTAATTAATAACTTAATGTATTTGAAGCACTTGGAAAATACAAGTATCGGCTCAGGACTTGGTATTGGCAGATATTCATTCAGTGACTTGGAATGGATCTGTGGCCCAAAAATTACTGATCAGGACATCCTCAGTACAAACCATGTGGTATGCCATTGGTTGTGGCTTTCATCCCAAACATGTCTTTCCAGATGAATCTGTGTAATCTTAATATAGGCCCTGATACCAAAATTTTAATTTCCATAATTCTATTTATAACAACAAACAAAAGGCACAGAATTGCCAGTACTAGGTGAAAAGGATATTTATTACAAATTAATTTATGGTTTGAATAATTATTTAAGTTTAGCATAGTTTTACCTGCTGTCTATGACCAAATCAGTTTAACTAGTTAAAACATGCCAATAAAACATTCATTTAATTTGAAGAATAGCATGAGGATTAGATTTTATACTGCAATTCAACAGTCTGGCTGCCTAGGACTGCTAGCTCAAACAACATGACAGCCCCTGCAGTTTTGTGTACATTCAGACACTACTTCCATTCTCCCATGTTGATTACCACACGCAGGAGTCAGTCAGTGTTCAGTAAACCAGACTCAAAGTCACTGAAGCAGCCAAAAGCCACTTGTGGAGTGGAGTATGTAAAAGCTGATTTCAATAGCTGCTCTCCCACTGAAGGGGGATTAGATTGCACATTGCGAGTTCCCATGGAACAAATGGAGAGTGAAGGGGTTTCTGGGTTACGACGCTCCCTCCCACACCCCCAGAGGTCTTCAGAGAGGGAGTGGTGCGAGTTTGACTGGTTCAGCCTCAGGAGAAAGCTATATGATCAGCATGGCTCCTCCACGTGAAATGAGCAGCCCAGCACAGTGCAGCTATTCACTAACAAACTTCTCTTTTCTCATCCACCATTTGTAAAAATATAGTAAAAAAAGAAAGAGAGAGGGCATAATAAGATAATATACAAATAATATAAAAGGGCAACACTCTAAAAATGTGAACCTGTGCAGTTGTTGCTTTAAGGAGATATTTCTATCTGATACTACATAAATTTTGTTGTTGTAACCTAGTTCAATTAAGATAATGTAAACCAACACAAGAGAATGTTATAACTTAAATCCTTTATGTTGACCCAACATAAAACTTCCAACAAAACTCAGGAATAATATTCTCTCAGTTTTTAAAATCCAGTTTGAGAATTAACTGAGGTTTAAATGTTGATGTTTTATTGAAAATCATCAAGTTTGAAGTCACTGTTGTGGAGATATGCTTTTGCTTTAACTGGGCTCTTGATCCTTGAATAGTTAACATTAATGTTCTCTGACTGTGTGTTTCTGAAGCACATTTGTTATATATAAACTTTATTAAATTGATTACTCATTGATGCTGATGACAATTTAGCTATCATATCAGATTCACAGATCATGTTAGAAGTCTGATGTGTGAAAACCTTGTAGTTTTTCTCTTTCATTATATAAAAAGCATTTTGAGCTTTATCCTTTTGACTCACACAAAGATCAAGAATCAGCATATGAATCTGAACAATGGTGACAATCAATACAAACCTGTTTTGTGTTGTTCACAGTCACCATTGCTGATGTCCATATGCAGATTCAAGATGTCTGTGAAATCCAGTCCCAATAACTTATGTGAATGAATGTACGAACAGATAACGTGTGTGCTCCTCTCTTTCTGATGTGAAATCTATGAATCACAAATTATTGTGAACTTGCATGCAAATGGATGGTTTCAGCTCTCTGCCTTATAAACGACTCCTAATTATTCTCATTCAACATATAAAACATAAAAAGTTTTTATAAATATGAGTTTTGATGTGGATTTAAGCGTACACAGACACATTATAAAAGAAGCCCCAGATGTGATTTGTTATGATAAAATCTGCTCACTAAGATTGTTCAAACACTTTCAGTCAAGTATCTTTATTATTGTAATTAAAAATCAACATCTAAACTTCTGTTATTTAAGTTAAACCTACAAAAAAATACAGGGAAGCAGAATCCTGACAATAAAATACAGGGAAACCAGGTCTTAAATACACAGCACACAAAAAGAAGCTTGACCACAGGGAACTCAGACACTTGGAGCCTCCATGGCTGTGACAACATGAGGCAACAGCTGTGGTAGCTCTGCAGCAGCAACTGATTCTGGGGTAGCTTTCCTGTTCTTGGTAGAGAGTTTGTTACTGGTCGTTGCTACCTCAGGAAAAACTGTAGTGGTCATGGCTACCTCAGGCAAATTAATATGTACAGCTTATATACAAAATGGCAGTAGCCATCATAGGAGCCACCGACAACAAAGGAAAGACTTGGGATCACCGGGTTAGGCAGCATTGAGACTCCAAGACTTGGGACCATCCAGGGAATGCAGGGTCAGTTGTGACAGGTGTGGTCAATGGTGAGGCAAACTCTGGCTATTGGAGCTGGGGTATGCAGACCTTGGTTGGTAGAGACAGTGGCTCCAATCTGTGAAAGAGTGCGTAAAAAGATTGTGGAATACTTTAAAAACTATGTTAATCAACATCAAATTGCAAAGGCTATGCATCTCTCATCATCTACAGCGCATAACAACATCAAAAGCTTCAGAGAAACTGGTGGTTGTTGGATGCCTGTAGTCTTTAGACCCTCAGACAACCCTGCATCACTCATAGGCATGAATCTGTCAGTGACAATACTAAATGTGCCCAGGAATACTTCCAGAAACTACTGTTGGTAATCCAACGTGCCATCTGCAGATGCCAACTAAAGCTCTATCAGTGCAAAAAGGAAGACACATGTGAACATGGTTCAAAAGCACTGTCGTGTCCTGTGGTACAAGGCTCATTTAAAATGGACTGTTTCAAAGTGGAAAAGTGTTCTATGGTCAGACAAGTCCAAGTTTGACATTCTCGTGGGAAATCACAGGGCGTTGTGTCCTCCGGGCTAAAAAAAAGAAAAACCTTCCAGCGTTTTATCAGCATTTGTTTCAAAAACCCAGTATCTGTGATGGTTTGGGAGTGCAGAAGTGCATACAGTACAGTAACTTGTAGTGCCATGTCTTGGAAGGCCTTGTGTATTTCAATGCAAAACCATATACTGAAGAGTACTCACCTTGTCCATGAGCCTCCAGAATTCATTGCAAAATCAGCTCCAGTCCCAGTGCCTCCAGAGTATGCTTGAGGCACTTGAGGTGCCAGAAATGGAGTTTTAGCAAGGTGTGGTGTCTGCATAAAGGGATTGCATTCTCTATGACACATGTGATGCTTTCTTAGAAGTTAGCCAAAACAAGATATTTTACATTTTGAAACAGTCTTCGTATCGACCCTAATATGCAATGCTACACAGATTTATGTCCACACTGGCAATACAATAGTTTTCATATTAGAGTCACATTGTTATATTTTTTCAATGTAAAAGGAAGTTTTTTAAATCTTGAACCAGAGAGAAGAAGAGTTTTAGATTTCCACTCTTTTGCTCAGATCAGAATGTTCTTAGTTGCACAGTCAAGTAAAATTATTATGACAAAACAAACACAGTCACATTGTGATACAATCATAAGATGAAAAGCATGGGAATAAAGAAGAGGTGGAGATAATGTTTGAATATATATCTTATATCAGTGTAAGGTAATTGGTTTCAAAGCTATCTCTTCCTTTGAAGACTTAATTATGATCTGACAACCAGATGAGAGATGTTTTTGTATCTGATGTCTTACCGCTTTGAATCATTATTCACACAGAGACCAAAAGAAACCAATGGGAGAAGAAAAGAAAAGATGGTATATGGAGGTTGTAGATGGAAAGATGAAGCAAATGGAAAGTGTACACAGCCCAGGGGGTCAACAAGTTGCCAGGGGGTCTTTGAAACAACTCTTGATTGACAACTCTAGATCAGGTGATCAATTCCACCGTCCAATCAACAAGTGTGATTGATTCATTAAAACTTGGGTCGCGGAGCACTGGCACCCCTGAGGATCTCAAAGGAACCCACAGGGGGCACAAGCTGAAAGACTTTTTTGACCAGCATCTCATTACTCTGCCTAAGGAGTATTGAGATTTCAGTCTAAAATTCATCTCTCCCGCAGGGCCCACACAACGGACTGTTTTCCTTCAGACTATCAGATGAAAGCATGCGGATGAAAAGAGAACTAGTTAGAGCCAAATTATAATGTTCATCTGTGCAATTGATGTGGAACCTTGAAAGGAAGTTGAGAACATGTTCGTGTTCTATTTTAAACCTGCCTACTACAATTCTCTTAGAGTTACACTGAAATCCACTTTAACCAAGGTTCCCATGACTTCACTGGATGGTTACATCCTAATTTGCATACTATCCATACTTAGTAAGCTTGCCTCCCTCATTTGGCTGCATTTGAACACTTTCCTTATTCAGAATATTATTAATATTAAAGATTACATGAGGATGTGATTGACATTAAAATAATAAATATATAATATTTTAACTTTTAAAGGTGCTCTATGCGATCTTGTTTGACATCACTTCTGCTGACGTTTCACGTAAATAAAAAACAAAACAGAGCAAGCTCCCCCCTCCCCTGAGTGTTTCTGTAACTGCCGTGAACATTCAAAGGTGGTGCTAATCCAAAAGAGACAGAGACAGAACTAACATATCTAAGGGAACTCCAACTGTTCTGTGAGTATGATAAGTCTTTATTCAATATTTTTACGAAATTATTTTATTAGTTATTAGTAATTGAAAACTATTCTAGAAGCGAATGCCAATACCTCGACAATATAAGCAGTATAGTTACCTACGTTTTGTAATTTCTCTTACATGCAATAAAAAACTTGCCACCTGTGCATCGGTTTAGAAGTCCATTTCACGACGGAGTTCTCTCAACTGTTCAACCAAATCCCCAATGAAAATGCGGGTCTTGTTTCGTTTCTTCTCGACTTCTCTTCTTCTCGCCTTATATTCCTCAGAGCGTCTTTTCTTCGGTCGTGCCTCAGCATGTGCATTAAACCCCAGCTCTTCTTGCTGATTGGTTGGCCGAAGTTTGTTATTGTTCTGGTGCACATCCTGTGCCCCTATTCTGTGTTTTGGTATTGCAGCCTCTGTGTACCTTTAACTAATGATTAGTCTATTATGCTTAGCGAAATTCAAAGATCAAATCTGTCTTCCCAGTCATTGTCAGGTGAGGATAAAGTGAACAAATTATTCATGAGTGACCTACCACTATTTGAGAGTGTTTTCCGTCTTCGGCATAAAACAGAGATACCAAAGAAAAGGGAAAATAACATTAAACAATTTAATTGTGATTTCATATTAAATCTACTAAAACATAATGACTGCAAATAGTCAGGCTACAACATAACATATTTTTATTATTAGTTAAATCTATCTGTAAGTTAGATCTAATTCTAGTTAATTCTATCTGTAAAAACATAGTCTGTTTTGTGGTAAACATGTGCCAAGTTTACAAAAGCAGAAAAGAGCCTAGATAAAAATAATCATATTTCTCCATATTATCACATTACCTGTGTTACATCCACGCCAGGCTCCACCCTCACTCCTTCACAACGTTCACGCTCACCTGAGTATTAATTACATGCACCTGAGTAGGCTCACTCTACTCTTGTTCTGATACTTACCTGTGCTCTTACCTGCTCTCCTCTAGTGTGCTCCTCACTCCTCCGTGTGTCTCCAGCATCTGTGGTTGTGGTCTTCCAGTTCGTCTGTCTCCGTCGATGTGGTCAACATTGTCTCTGT
This sequence comes from Enteromius unitaeniatus, assembly GCA_032359435.1. NCBI lineage: Eukaryota > Metazoa > Chordata > Actinopteri > Cypriniformes > Cyprinidae > Enteromius > Enteromius unitaeniatus. The sequence continues at coordinate 19,882,945 of JAUMHI010000035.1, read as the reverse complement.
TCACCTGCAACAGAAAGTATATCATCAACCTACAAGATCAAAATACCAAAGTTATCTTCGACTGTGTTACTCACCTTTCCAAAGACTGTTATATCTATTTAATTCTATTTAATAAATACTATTACTCACATACCATCTTGGTTCCGTCCGCTTCATTACAACCTGACAAATGAACAAAATTATTTCAGCTTAGGTTTGCTTATTAGATACCTGATAGATGACCTAGTAAAACTGAATTGAATTTATTCAGATTTTTATTTGAGATGACTGCTGAAGTGCGCCCAAAATCTTGAATGACTCCGCTAGTCCCTCGCAGTACTATGGTTTAGAACCACCACTGCCTGATATTTACTGCACAATTTTTGAATGATGTTCATTAGCTATAGCTGTGGATTGTTTTTTGTGTTTTGGAGCAGTGGGTGTAGTTCCCCTGGGCAATGGTTTTTGACTCACCTGTTTGCCATTTCCTGTTTGGCTGTAGAAGTAGGCCTTGTCAGTTCAGTCTGCAGATCTGACTGGTTTTAAATTTATCTGATAGAGCAATCGAGCCCAGTGGAGCTGGTGGACCTACGGGCACCGCAGGAGAGGAGGGAGCTAGGTCCATGGAGAAGCCGATGGGTCCATGGGACGAGGCGGAGTTCTGGTTTCGGAGGTCGGAGGTAAGATCAAGGGACGCCCGGCCATGCTGGTTCCAGTGGGTGAGGGGGTGGGACTCCACTAGACCCCTTTCCTGCTGTGGTCTCTGGCTGTGGTAACTCGTGCAGCGTGAACTCGGCCTGTGGCTCTGGCTCTGGCAGTGTGAACTTGGGCTGTGGCTCTGGCAGCATGAACTCGGGCTGTGGCACTGGCTCTAGCAGTGTGATCTCGGGCTGTGGCACTGGCTCTGGCAGCGTGAACTCAGGCTGTGGCACTGGCTCTGGCGTCGGGGTGAGTTTTCCCTGACACATTTTCAAGGACCTCCTCAGGAGTCTTTAGGGGCTAAAACCGGCACTACTGACTGTAATCTTGGAGCTGGAATGGCACTACAGGCTGTAATCTTGGGGCTGGAACGGGCACTACTGGCCGTAATCTTGGGGCTGGAACGGGCTCGGAGAGGTGCTCGTGCCACGCGGGCTCGGGGATGCGCTCTTGCAGCGCGGGCTCAGAGATGCGCTCTTGCAGTGGCGGTGACTCGATGACTGGATCTGGGAAAGGCGGGTCGGCATCAGCGGTGATGAGTGCTGGCATGTCGGCCCAAAAATCTGGCTCCGGTCCAATACGTCGCGAGCTGGGTAATGGCTGCCCCACAAACTGTGCCGGTCTCGGAAAAGGTTTCCGCCGACGCACAAGCCGTGAGCCGGGCAATGGAGGATGGCCTCCTGGCACAGGTTCAGGTTCATCCTGCACTCTCAGACGTCGCTGTCAAAGTCAAGAGATTGAGGCTGAGGGAGTGAAACGTCATGTGACAGAGTTGCCTCATGTATCAGTCCGCAGGAGGGCTAATGCCCATCTCCCAGAGATGATCAGCCTGAAAAATGCAACGCACTGCAGACAACTAGGCTGCACTGGAAGAACATGAGTGCGTTGTATGACCTGCAGAGTGTTCTTGTGTTTGCAAACCGAGCGCAACTGTTTCTCAGCCTTTCACACATAAGTGATGGCAGTGATTCTAAAGTTGTGTATATGTTCCTTGGTTCCTCCATGTTGTCCGACTTTGGGCCTCTGTAAGCAGGCCTGGTCCTTCAGTGCTCAGTTATCGCAGCCTTTAACATGTTCCCTTTTTTACATTATCAATGCAAAATGCCATATGAGCTTCTGTGTTTTCTTTTTTTCACTATGACGTTCAAAACACATTAGTAGCCTAATGCAAGAATGGCTATTTTAAATGCTTTGAATGTTTTATATTTTGTTACAGATATACAGTGTTATCCTGCAACTGTTGTGCAGCATATCAAATGTCCCAAACACTATTTTTAATTGGCCAAAATGGGCAATAATGTTTTTTTTACTCTCTAATAGTAAAAACATGTAAAAAAAAAAAAATGTGTGCATGTGTTATTAATGCATTAAAACAGTCAGGAAAAAAAATACTGTGTTCAAGGCAAAAATGAAGAGTTTTTCATTCTATTACACAATGGTGACTTTATTGTGTTTTATGGAAATTCGGACCATGAATCAACATATATGGACATAATTTTTCTCTAAAAATACATCAGGGATGAATTGTCCACCACAAAAGATAATAAAATAAATATAGCCAGTTTTGATTTCATGCCGAATAAAGTGTTATCAAATAACCTACTGCTGAGCATTCAATGCCCCATACCCTGGTTACATATATATTAGCCTTAAGACATTATCTGCTTTTGAGTCTGACCCAGGAGAACACTAAATGATGGGTTATATAAATAAGCTCTCTCCCTGTCTTGCAGTCCTGTTTTAAATAAAAGACGCATTTGAATCGGAAACCTGTGTTCGAGTGTCGATGCTGAAAGTGCCTGAAGTGTGATGGTTAGAGAGTGACTGACATGTTGATTCTCTTGCTGTCTTCAGTGGATCCTGGGAGAGTGGACTGACAACAGGTGCTTAGCGAGCGGTGTTCTTCACATGCAGAGCACACAGGAATAATAAACAGATGTGTTCAGCTCAAAATGAACACATATGAACACGTCCACAAACACGCACATGCTTGCTCTTTCTTCTTGCAGTATCATACTCGCAAGCACACCTGCGCAGGATTAGCTGTCCTTTACAGGGGCCTCAAGTCCTGGCCTCCCTTTAAACCGCTCTTTCTCGCTTTCTCTCATATTATAATGTTTCTGACCTTTTCCCCTCATCTCTATCCAGTGTCTTCAGTTCTAAAACAATCGTCATGCTTATATGGTTTACAGTAACAAAGCTAAAGGTAACTAATGGGAGTAGGAGCGCAGGAGCTATATTACAGCAAAGCTGGTTTCTGCCTTTCTAGCACTCCCTGTCAGTGTTGGGGAAAGTTACTTTTAAAAGTAATGCATTACAATATTGCGTTACTCCCTAAAAAAGTAACTAAATATGTTACTTAGTTACTTTTTTTATGGAAAGTAATGCGTTACATTACTTTTACATTACTTTTGCATTACTTTTTAAATATGAGCAGAGCTTGAATGTTTTTAATATCAGAAGTTTTACAAATTACAAATGTTAAAGCACACCAAAAAGTGTCACAAATAAACCTCAGTCTAAAGAAAAGAAAAATTTACATCTGTAAAGTAGAATACAGGAGAAGGAAGTTCAATACTCTTCAGCAATAAAAAAACCCCCAAAACAATAAAGCACAATAGTTTTTTTTTTTAAAAAGTAATTACAAAAAATTACAAATTACAAATTACAAAATTAAAAGTAATTTTGGCTTGTAAGTATGGTTGAACTGGATCATCAAAGGTCAGCAGGTTTGTGCAGGTTTTATTGCAGGTTTGTGTCATAGTCTCGTGGCCTACTGGATATGCAGTTGGGCTTTATAACCCAAAGGTTGCGGGTTTGAGTCACAGGTCTGGCAAGGATTGTAGGTGCTGGGAGTGAATAACCAGCGCTCTCTCCACCTTCAATACCATGACTGAGTTGAAACCCTTGAGCAAGGCACCATTCCCCAGGAGCTGCAGCAACGGCGGCCCACTGCGTTCTTTCCTTAATGCACATTCATTCTTTTTTGAAAAAGTAACTCAGTTATATTACTCTTCAATGTTCATGAAAGTTCATGCTTTCCTCGTAGTAGATGAATTAGCGAATTTGGCATGCTGTCTGGGGAGCGAGCCGGGAGAACGGTGAACTCCAAACTCTAATGGTTTGAACCCTAGCATGGGCAAGAGTTCGGCGTTCGGCTTGGTCGAAGAAAAACGCCATAGGCTACCTCATTCAGAACTGTTAAGGGTTTACTTTTATTTCTGTGTCCACGAAAAAAATAAAATAAAAAAAAAAGCGAAAAAAGACATGAATTAAAAAAAGCTTTAAATGACCACTTAACGAAATAAAAAAGAAATTGAAAACAAAACCTCTTTCATTATCATTTTAATCCATAAAGATGACTTAAGGTGCATCAGAGGAGATGGCGAGTTAGCAAATTTATCTTTGTGACACGGACTAAGAAAACACGAAATAATTTAAATATCTTCCTACTATTTTCCTCAGACATATTCCTGGTAATTAGGCTACTTTTGCTGATGCTGTGACAAGCTTTAGTCTATTGGGTGTATTTGAATGCAGAACTCCTCAGCTGCACTGACGGCATGCTATCTAGTTATTTTGGTGAAAGTAACTCAAAAGAGTCATGTAACGCATTACAATTTTGAATCAGTAATATTGTAATGTAAAGAATTACTTTTAAATAGCAGTAACAAGTTATATATAATATATTACATTTTGGAAGTAACTTGTACAACACTGCTTGTAAATTTATGTATATATTTATTTATTAAAATTCTTCCTTAAATGACAACACAAACATATTCATTTTCTAGAAATTATATTCTTCAGAAATGTTCTTATCTCATCTATGTCCTTTGGAAACCATAGTAAATAATGGCATTATTTACTATACAACAAAAGTAGGTAACTAAAATTACTCTCTACCTGATCTTCTCAGATTATAAGAACCACTGTGGAAAAGAAGTGTGACTGTTAGTAAGCATTTGAACTGTACTTCAAATCTTATTTTTAGGAAACTGCATGCAAATGTTTCTTTAAAAAAATACACTTTTTAAAGTGCACTTTGTTATAATCTCAAATTGAATGATTCTTACTTTAAAGAATATTTTAAATCATTGTTTTAAATCATCATCATCATAACATATGTATATGCATAAAGTACTTAATTATCATTTTATCTGGAGTGTTACTGTCACAAGCCGGGTCTCTGTGGCGCTCTCCGGAAGGTTGCAGCGGGAACCATCGCCCGAATATTAGTTCCACCCGG
>JAUMHI010000035.1:19793238-19862526 GCA_032359435.1 Enteromius unitaeniatus | reverse complement strand
GACCATCCGCCTGTCTGACTACCCTGCCATTAAAATCGTTTGCAAATGGATCCAAGCGACTCCGCCTCTGCCTTACAGCTGTGATGGTGATCTTAGATGTGCCACAATAAGCAAGATCACATTATGTCTGCTTTTGAGAGGCATGGACAACCCATTGAACTCTGCTGCACGGACTGGATTACTACCATTTCCCATCAATGAGGAATATATAGAAACTCTTTGAATAAGTCCCCACCCATGGCCTGCCGCTACTACCAACTGCATTCTTTAGAGAGGTTGTTAGATTGGCCCCACTGAGAATAAGTGTGAGCCTTGATCACTGTGAAGATGATTAAATATTCAGTGTATAGTATTGACATTGTAGATTTAAAAAAATGAATGATGGCATCAAAGTGTTGGGTTAGTTACCATGGCTGCACTAAAAAAACCTCAAACAAACAAAAAAAAGCATCGTCCAGAAAATGCTCAGTTTATATGTGGAAATAAAATTAGTAGCAAATCATTATCAAAATTATCAAGCAAATCAACTGTATATTTACAGTGCCCTCATCTACAATTAGCACCTTTAGTAAATCTGAGCAAAGGTGGCTGCATTAAAAAAATCTATATTGTTTATCCTTTTGATCTTTAATTCAAAAAACACAAAATTCTAACCTATCATTGAAGTAAAACAATTGAAAGTGGGGGGAAATCCTCACGATAAAACAAATGATTTCCTTAATCATCCATCACATGTGCAGAACAAGATTTTTATGCTTCATAAAACTTCCTGTAGAACAATTGAAACAGTAGGTTTCAATCAATTCAAGATTTTTTTGCCTAGAAGTGGCAAAGTGTGCCCATACTGTGCTAATGCACGGTGAGGATGAGAGTTTGAGTGACCAAAGTCTCTCTAAGGATCACAGCTGGAGAATTGCAGAGATTAGTTGAGTGTTGGGGTATGAACGCCTAAAAATTATCAAACAGCACATCATCACATATTGTTCAGGAGGGATTAAGAAAATTTCTCCTCGCTCATCCAAAAACAAAACCCAGCATATTCAGTTTTCAGACACAACTAGAACCTCAAATGACACTGTCTTCTATGGTCAGATGAAACTAAAAATAAAGAGCTTTTTGGCAACAAACCCACCAGATGGGTATAGTACAAACAGAGATAAAAAGTACCCCATATGAACAATGAAATATACTGCTGGATCTTTAATGTTGTTGGCCTGTTTTTCTGCCGGAGGTCCTGGACATCTCGTTCAGATACATGGCATGCATCTGTTAGAAATATTGGGCCATGGCTGAATCTTCCATTGGGACAAAAATCCCCCAAAAAACAGTCAAATCAACACAAAAATATACTTCCCAAATAAGGAGTTAGGGATGGAGGAGGGTAAGCGCATGTCTGGGCGACAGACCATGGCAAGTGTGAGGATGGATGATCTTATATATCTTACTAATTGTAGTGGAAGGAGTTACAACCTGCTGAGTGTCAGCTGTTTGTACAGTCACACCTTGGTCTGCCTGAACTATGCTTGATCTCCATACGTCACTCAAACTAGATGTATACAGTACTGTGCAAAAGTCTTAGGCCACTAGTATTTTCACTGGTTTTAAGTCGGTTATTTCTATCTTATCTAGCGTGTCGTTTGGAAATATCAGTTTACACTTCCAAACATTATTTTTGTCATTAATTGTCTGTCTGGAATTACATGAAGTAACATAAGACCGACTAAATCCAGAAGAAGTGTGGCAACATCTCTAGGATGCTTCAAAAAAGCCTACCTGCAAAGCTACAGTACTGTTCAAAGTTTTAGACACTCATGTAAAAATGCTGTAAAATGAGGATGCTTTCAAAAATAATACCATAAATAGATTTAATTTATCAATTAACGTCTATTAACTAAATCAAATAAATATTTGGTATTACAGCTTTTGATTAAACAGCTTATGTTCTGACATACACTTGCCCACAGTTTTTCAGATAGCTTTCCAGGTAGGTTTTTTTTCTCCAGGTTTTTCATCTCTCTCTGTGGAGATGTTGCCACAGTTCTTCTGGATTTAGTCACTCTCAGTTTGTTCTGTTACTTCATGTCATTCCAGACAGATTGAATGATGATCAGATCAGATCTCTGTGTGGAGCACTGGCTGTTGTTAGACTCCTTGTGCAGACAATAATCTCACTGCATTATTACAATTAATGGCAAAAATAATGTTTGGAACTGATATTTTGCTACTGCAAAAGATAGAAATAACATATATATAATATATGTATATATATTTAATTTTTTTTGTTGGTGAAAGACTAAGTGGCCTAAGATTTTTGCACAGTACTGTATATGTAATCTATCCTTAGAAACATTGATATTTAAGTTTTAAGTTGTGAGGCAGGGAAAGGGGGCATCAACCCCCTGAAGCTAGTTTCATGATGAATTTAAGCACATCTCAAGTCTCTCTGTTTGTTTACCTGTAACTCACAGCCCTGTCTTTGTTTATAGGACCTGGATTTTTTTGTCCAAGAGAAAAAAGGGCATGAATTGTTCTCAGCCAGCCGATCCTCCCGCTGCAGCCTGTCATCAGTGTGTGTGTCATGAAACCTGCTTCAGAGATGTGTGTCGTCTGCCATGACAGCACTACACTGTTACCTGAACACAGCAGTGTTGAGTTATTCTGAGCCAGGTGGACAAGCTGTTATTGCCAACAGCAATTCACAAGAGCTGTGCCCGTGCTGCATGATGAAGAGATATTTTACAGAGATCTCTGAACTTCTCTCAATATGTGTGAATGGATCTTGACTTATTAGTATGGTTGAATCTAACCATCGAAAGTCTGCAGTGAAGACATTGCTTAAAAAATTTAGCTTAAATACATAAAGGACATTTGTGTTATTAAAATATGTGTGTTCCATGCGCTTTTTACCATATGCTTAGATTGTTAAAATAGAGCCTTAAATCTATTTTTGAGCAAGTGAGATGAGTAAACGCATGATCTGTCAATAATTGGGAGAAGAAAGTAACTTTTTATTGTTTTTCATTGTTTATTTGAGAAAATAACTTGTGAATTAAGAAGTAATGCATTACTAGTTACTTGACAAAATTATTCTGATTATGTAACTCATGTTACTTGTACTTTTTTCCCCTCAACATGGTTTAACACTACAATACTAACAGACAAATTGTTGCCCTTTTCTCAGATTTTTTTTTGTAAAATCAATATTTCAGCACATTACTAACCAGTCTTAAACACCACCAGCCAGGAAACTGAAGGGGACAGACTTCTTTCAACAATTTTTTGTTCTTTTTTTGTTCTTATGAAAGGTTGCAATTAAACATTTCTATGTCTCTCTCAGTCTCACTTAGCCATGTCTAGCCACTTAGACATGGTAGTACATGCAGTACAAGATATATAATATAAATTATAATATAAATATTAAATTACATTTATTTATTATATATATCATACATAAAAAGAATACAAAAATAATAGAACATGCTAGATATCTTTTTTGCTTTTTGTGAACTGTAAAATAAATAAAAAGAAAACAGAATACAAAAGAATGAAGTTATTTTTAGTTGTTGTTTTTTAAGGAAAACAAACAGTAAATTATATTTTTTTAAGAAAAGTTTTTTAAGAACAGAATTTTTAGAGATGGCAGAGATGTGTTTTTAATTGATCCTTGAAGATGGCTAAGGATTCAGATGCTCGGGGTGAGTTAATATACATACATACATACACACACTAACATTACATACATATATCTATCTATCTATCTATCTATCTATATATATATATATATATATATTTCATGTATCTATATATTATATACTATATATATTATGACATTTGACAAAAACATTTTTAAATGTGGCTTAAGTTTCAAAATATGTTTTGGTGCCATGGTACTAGTGATGGTGTTCATATATGAAGTGATAAAAACACTGGTTCTGTCTGCATATGGTGCGTAAGTCTGATGGCTTGGATGGCGTCTAATTAAAGTGTGTGCAGGCTCAGCAGGGGAGCCACAGACACCGGAGCACGGCTGGGCCATGATTGATTTCGACTGTCACGACACTCAGCTGGGCATCACCGTGCCCTCCCGAATAAAGGATTACAACGTCCAGCCATAACTTTCCATGGCATTGTTTGCCCTGACATCAAAGCACAACAGGGCACATTAGCATTTTTAATCAGTTGCAGGGCTCCAAGCTGGCACAGGACGCCAGATCGCTTTCATCAGAGCGGCCTGTCGCCACAGCCACCATGCCCCCACCCCACCATTACTTTCTCCCTCGCAGGAAAGCCAAACAAAACGACTCCATTTGAGTGAGCAAAATGACCCGTCGCAGGAAATTAGTGAGATCCTTTCGTGTGCATCAAGTGTTTCGATGAACTCACCCCTGGTACCACTGTTCATCCTGCAGTGGCAGATGGGAGCAAAGACAAAGTGGGCTTCCTCGTTTGCACAAATAAACTTTGTCTCAAATCTTCCCAAAAAAGTGAGGAGAAGCAACTGCGATATTAAAGAGAACTTTTTCCCCTACAGGTTCATTGCTGTAAACAAACAACAAGGGAGGCATCCATTAGATTTAATTAAATAGAATAAAAAATAGAAACAAAAGTATCTTCTTTACGGTGAAATTTTGTGAAGTAGACTACTGTAAATAATGTGTGTGTTTTTTTACATAAACATCCACTGCAACATAAAGATATGTGTACTCTTTCAGTACAAAGACAGAAGATAAGGGCGATAAAAGAATATAGTTGAACTTTCACAAATAAGGGCACAAATAATATTTTCCCATTCAGAGCCATTTTAGTGCCACCTGCAGAATGTACCTTTACCAGCTAAATCTGATGAGTTTGATGAATTTACCCTTGCTAACATAATACTAATTTTAGCATTTCCGGTTACACTTTATTTTGCAACCTGATCTGATAAAAATATGTACCTCTGTGCACTTATTCACGTTTTTATGTACCTTACTGCATGTTCCGCCGCAAGTTAGGTACGTTTATGCATAATTATATTTTGAAAGTCCAATTTAGACATTCTTACACATAAGTAGCTTTGTAACTACATGTCAAAATCCTCATTAATTTGCAGCTACATAACTCTCAGAGTAGATTGTTGGGTAGTTTTAGGGTTAGTAGAATAAGTTGACATAAACTTGCAAAGTTTCTGATAGTCAGTATGTTGTATGCTGTGTACCCATCAAAATAAAGTATAAGAAGTTTAAGCAGACAGTCTACTAATACTTAATGACTGCTAGTTGATACAGCTGTAAAGTTACTTAATGTTAGTAGAATGTCTAAAGTGTTATCATTCAAAGTGTTACTACATTTCCAATTATGCACTCGCAATTTTTATAAATAAATAATAATCATTAAATTACCACATATGGAATTACCACTGTTCTGCAGGTGTACTGCAGTATTGGCTTTGTTGGTACGGCCAGGGCAAAAGTTTTCCTGTAAAACTACACTGAAGGCAAATATGGGTCAGATACCCTTCCCGCAAGAAACATTTGTGAGTCGAGGGGGGGTGGGGGCATGCTTTGGAAAACACATACCATCTGCTAAACAATGCATGTCACAGGCCTATTAAAACTTCATCACAAGGAAGCTGCCTTTAAAGACAGCTGTACATTAACCTCAAATGAGCCGCCGAGCTTCAAACAATGCCAGCAGAAATAGAAAAAAATGTTGTGATTAAGACAAGTCCAGTTTGTCATTCTGTTTGGTCATGTTGTTGAAGATGTCATTTCCACTCACAGAGGGCTGTCAGCTCCATAACTCTGGCAAAGACATGAAAGCAGAAGATTAGACGGCCTTTGAAAAGCAAATGCTAATTTATATGTAAGTGTGACACTAGCGTCAAACTGAATAGCCAGTAAGACTTCAGAGGCGTTATTATCCCAGCGAGGTGTCTTATCTCTCATACACCAACCGGCATCTTCAGCAAAACTGGCAACCGCCTCGAACAGAGGCGGCTTTCATACGGCAGCAGTCCAGGGCACCCTATCAGATTTACAGAAGTCTATCAGCCACCAGTAAAAAACACAACGTGTCTGTATTCCATCTACATGCTGTTTCTTTGTATCACATTATTTTCCATCTCATTATTGTTTAGCTGGAAATATGGAGCCTTTGAAGTGTGTCTTCAAAGAAGGAAGAGCCGTACACTCATTTCTGCGAAGCTACTGTTTTTAGAAAATCTTGACTGCATGCGGTTAGACCATGTTATTCTTCAAAACCTCTGATCAAAATGATGAAAATGCAAGAAAGATCACCTGCCCAATATCCTATTTAATTGCATTCTTAGAAAAGCCAAGCCTTTACTTTGCATTTCAGTGACCCAGATGTCAATATCATATGGAAATATCATCGAATATATAATGTTTAACAACCAAAGCTGTGACAAATGCTTACCAAAGTCAATAATTCTGACTTGTTACTCAATTTATTTAAATGCATTATTGATGCAACTGCCACTATGGGACTGCAAGAGAAAGACCTAGCTTCTTTCCTGAAGAAATCCAATACTTTTGTGTTAAACATGCGAGGAAGTAAAATACTATAATGTATAATGCTCAAGAATCTGACTTGTATAACAAGACTTCTATAATAATGCTCAACAATCTGAGTTGTAGCCTGAATTGAACCACTGGTTTCACTACAAAAAACTATTTCCCTGTTTAGTACTGTAAAGCTGCTTTGACACAATCTACATTGTAAAAATTGCTATATAAATAATGATGACTTGACTTGAACAATACCGAACATATAATGCAAACCAGGGGAGGGATACTACAACTGCACCACTTAGCTCTAATGCAAAAGTAACTTTTAGAAGTAATCCATTATAATATTGCGTGAATTGATAAAAAAGGAACTGTGTTACTGTGTTATAGGTGGCCTTAACTACTGTAATGTACATGCACCAAAAATAAGTACAATGTACTTATTGTGCTCATATCATATTGCAAAACACTTTTGTTGCTACTGAGGTGGGATACGCACAAGGTTAGGGACAGGTTTTGTGTTATTTGTAGTTAGGGGTAAGGGATGGGTCAATGGTGTAATTATAAATTTAAGTACACAAATTACTGATGTAATTTCAGATTGGTATTTTAGAAAAAATAAGTACATTGTAAAAGATTTAAGTACACATTTAGTGCATTGTACCAAATTATTAATTTAAATCTAAGTGCATAGTAGTCAAGGCCACCTAATATAAAGTGGGACCCATAATTGAATACATTTTAAATAAAATGTTGTCACCTAAAATTATATTTTTGGCAGCTGTAATTGCCCTTTCACAGCAAAAGTAAAATTAACAAGCCTGAAACTATGTGTAATGCCTGAGTCTAGATAATGACTATGAGTTGACGTTACCATGGCCTGAGCCTTTTGAATCTGTCAATGTCTATGAGTTGCCATGTTCTGAGTCGACAGAGTTTGTTAATGACTGTGAGTTAACGTTACCCTGGCCTGAGCTTACAGAATCTGTTAATGACTGTGAGTTATCATGGCCTGAGCCTTTTGAATCGGTTAATGACTGTGAGTCACCATGGCCTGAGCCTTTTGAATCTTCTAATGATTGTGGGTTCCCGCTGTCTGGTCTGCCCAAGTGGTCGTCATCGGCATTACCTCGGAGGGTTCAGCAGTCATTGTCTGGTCGGCCCTGGAGGGCATGGTCGTCATCGGCATTGCATCGGAAGGTTCGGCAATCATCTGCTCCACCCTGGAAGGGTTTCGAACTGTCTGGTTGGCCCTGGAGGGCATGGTCGTCATCGGCATTGCATCGTAGGGTTCGGCAATCATCTGCTCCACCCTGGAAGGGTTTCAAACTGTCTGGTCAGCCCTGGAGGGTCATGGTCGTCATCGGCGTTGCCTCGGAGGGTACGACAATCATCTGCTCCACCCTGGAAGGGTTTCGAACTGTCTGGTCGGCCCTGGAGGGCATGGTTGTCATCGGCGTTGCCTCGGAGGGTTCGGCAATCATCTGCTCCACCCTGGAAGGGTTTCAAACTGTATGATTGGCCCAGGAGGGCATCCTCGTTGCATGGTGAGCCCAGGTGGGCTTCTTTGTTTACATACCTGTTCCTCGTGTCTTTGCCTTGTTTGTAGCTCCTCCCCTTTCATTAGTGCGTCATCCCCTGCCAGCCGTATAGTCCAGGTGTCTGATGTCTAGTCTTTAATTACGTATGATATAAATATCTTCCTCTGTCTTGTGCTCCCTGTCAGTTGTTAAAGTTACCCTGTGTTTGTCATGTGTTTGTTTGCGTTGGCTGCGCGCCTTCGTCAGCATGTCATGTATGTTGCATCTTCGTTTCATTAAATGTGCTCATTTGGAAACCCTCTGTCTCTGAGCCTCTCTGCCCCCCGCTGAGCAGCGCGGCCGCAACAGCACCGGCGCGCCACCGTGACACTATGTGTGCTTCTGCATCTCACTTCCAATTTCTCTCAACATAAATCTCTCAAAATAAGAAAAAAAAGTTATTTAATTGAAAAAGAAACACAGATTTTATTTTTGAACAAGTAGCTACTTTACAAAATATTTCAAAAAGTAATCTGAAAGTGTAACTCACGTTACTTGTAATGTCTTACCGCCAACTGTGGGTTCAGGTCTTTGTGTGATTTTAGACTCTGTTTTGGAGCAGGACATTCCAGAGAGATTAAAAGCAGCAGTCGACATCGCTGTACTCTGTGTGACCTAAGGAATCTAAAAAGACCACACTCGTGACTTTAAATCAGTTATTAAAAAATTTTTATATTTTTTTTTTTTATTAAAGCTGAAACTTGGAAATTTAAGATGCAGGTGGCAGTGAGGTTTTTGAGACAGAAATACAGCAATATAAGCTGTCATAATTATAACTGAAATTGCATGATTATGATCACAGAGATAACATGACCATTAGCACAATAGGTGTATAGATAAATTCAGATACAATAGGTGTCTACAGCGCTTAAAATTCCCTTAAAATTGTTTAAATACTAAAAAATAAATACTAAGTGCACCTTTAATTAGCCATTGCACAAAGGCACCAATCCCCTATTTTTTTGTCCTTTTTGCTTTTCCAACCCTTTGACACAATCACTCCTTCCTGTCCCATGTGACATCTGAGAGAAGAGAACAAACAGTGAAGCTCAGTCCCTTTCAGCAGCATCCTGCTTGATGGACTTTAAAGAACAGGAAGCAGACTGCTCTCTTTATAGCCAGCAAGCTCATGTGGATAAAGACGCGAGAATCCAAAAAGTGCAGGGAGAAAAGATGTGCTGTTGTGGTCTTGGTGGGTTATTGCAAATGAAGTTTTAATGAAAACGCAATTACACACAGCAGAAAAGACACCTGCAACTCCTAAGAAGTGGAATTCTGCCTCCAACCTTTCTGTTTTATCTTAGTGGACAAATAATGAAAGAGCCATGAGCTCATGGACCTGTTTAGAATTGATGTTAGAGCATGCAGTCATCGAACTGGGATTAAACAGAAAGTTCTCATTCCAGTAGAGTGACAGAGAACATGGGACTGTTTATCATTGAAAGACAGCTCATCAGAATCACTCACAAGTCAGCATGAAAATGAGACATCTTTCAGCTGCTTCAGATTTCTTCACCTTTGCTACACTTCTGTCTTAAAGGGGCATTCATCTGAAAAATGTTGATAAAACATTATAGGTTGAACACAGCAGGAGTGCACAAGATATTACCTAGGCTCATGAGAATTTATTTTCTCTTAAAATTGTGATCACAGTACCCAGTCTCACGGCAGTTCGTGAATAAATCACAAAATTTAATTTTATAATTTTTTTTGTGGCAGGGACACGTTTATTTCGTTATTTTCTTAAGTCCAGCAGTTACTTACAAAAATAGCAAAAAAAACATGACCCTGCCACGAATAAATACTTTGAGACTGGGCTGCACAGTAAGAGGTCTTCATCCTTGACAGATCTTCTTCATAGCATAGCCAAGTAGGCATATATATTGAGTGAGAGCTCTGGTCAGACACTGCATTGGAGAAATGGCAAGTGTCATTCCTATTAGGAGTCCAATTAGGAGTAGTGCAATTATTCTCGTAATGTGTTGCCAGTATATTTTCTGATATGGGCAGGTAGAGTTAGAAAGGAAGTCTGCTATATATGCCTTAAAGAAGCTCAAAAGACCAACTATTTTAAAAATTTAACAAGGGAGAAAGCGCTTATACAAAGAATACCTCTTATATCGCACACACACACAAAGCTTTGTCCCTGGTTCCCCAGCTGGTCAGGGTCACACAGGCTCAGAGATCTTCATATCTTGCGATTAGCTTGTGTGCCTGTGAAGGAAGCCTTTGAAGTGACACCAAAGTCAGCCTCATGTATCTCTCATCTAGGATCTTTCTTTTAACACCAGAGTACCGACATTTCAGGCTTCTTCTCTTTGTGTGCATTATGCTTTGAATTCTTTTTAAACACTAATTTCAACATCTTCAAGGCTGCGGCAAAGCCTCATAGTTAAGATTCCTCCCTTTGACATCTTCCTTTCGAGCCAAACAACAAACGTTCAAAGGTAGCTCAACTCTTCAAACGTAACAGAGAGAGATGTGTGGCGTTTTGATGTTCTAGGTCATTGTCCTTTGGCATGTCTTTTGCCGTCTGGTGCTTCAAAATCAAGCTCATTATGTCCCATTAATACAGGCAGATAACTTTACTAAATGAAGATAATCTGAAAGGTCTCACCCTCACTATCTCACCATCATGTTTATGAAGTAGCCTAGTGTCAATTTTAGAATCACAGAGAACAACTACATTTTCTGAAGTTGTCAGCTGTGTTTTTTCCTTGCATTGCTTACTGTAACAATGCTAGGGTTGCCAGGGCTTAGCTAAGTATTCGTCCCAAGGCTGTTGCTAAGTGGTTTTAGTAAAAAAGAAAAAGGCCACTTCCTTCTAATTTGTGCTAAATCTTATGCCACAGTTGGTAATCTGTCATGTTATTTGTGAACATATCTCAGACAGATATCTTAAGAACCAAACAAAGACATCAGTCTAGACATAGACAGAGACACAGAGACAGAGATTGTTTCTTTCAATGCCAAGTCCTAAATACTACTATTTATATTAAATATTATTTATGGAAACATAATATTTAATAATTTCCATTATTAGCTATTATTAAACATGCTAAGCAATTCAGTTTGAAGCACAAAGGCAGCACTCCGAATAAAAAAAATATTAAGATATTAAACTTTGCCATCAGGCAAAATTATTTGCTATGGAAAAAATAATACATTAATGCGACCAAACTGCTTGTTAGATTTACCCAAAATGAATTTTATGTCATGTTTAACCACTACAGAGACATAAGAGCTAGCGGCAAATTCCAGAAGATCTGGTCGAGATAAGGCTGCTCTCGTCGGGTTTATGAGCGCCTGCTGACACCCTGGAGCTCACAATTTTGAAAACTTTGAAGTGAATTTTCCAGTAGGCATTATTTTTATAAAATATATTTAATATATTATATAATAATTATATAATAATATATTCTCAAAAGGTTGCTATACCTAAAAACCAATCACATATTTAAAGTTTTAAAAATATTGTCACCTGAAAAATCTCTTAAATTAAAAAATAATTTAATCCTCACTTTTTTATGCTCACTGTGAGAAATTTGCAATTTGTGTATAAATTTTTTTCAAAGACATTTATTTGTATGCAAATCATTTTATTTAATGGCATATGCATATATACATATGGACTATATATATTATACATTACAATATATAACTGTTGATTATTGGTCAGGATCTGACACAGACTAAAATAAACAATGATTTTACTACAAATAATAATAATAAACATGCAATAAATACATGGTTACTAGAGTTAAACCATGGTAACCACAAATGGTTTTGCTATGCATGCCATAGTTTAACTAGTATTTGTAGTTAAAAAGTGTTTATACAAATGGTATTAAATAATTTTTTTTTTAAAAACATGATTTTTACACTTACGACAATAAAGAGGCTCCTGGTTCAAGATGAGCATGTTTCTGCAGAGCAAGTTCCAGTAGGTTACAGTTTATTTTATCATTTATGTCTGTAGCGCAAACTAGCAACATATTACAATTTTTAGATCTAGTGTTAGGGGTTTGTTCAAATCCTTTTAATCTATGTATGATAAACAGAGGTAACGACCCTTACAGTAAAATATTTAAGACTTCCCATAACCATTACAGATTGTAGAGGCTTGGTCTAGTATAATAGAGCTCAGCTGCATGAACATTAAAATCATAACATAGACCTTAGCTCAAAGAGAAAACTCAGTCAAAGGCAACAACATTCAAGGCTGATGAAAAAAACATCTTCCCACTAGCTTTTGTCACTCAGCCCCTCCTGCCTCCAAAATGCGAGGGCTAATTTTCCTGTTTTTGCTAGGAAGATTTTACAGTTCACAAGATCAAACGCTGGCATAAGCACTTGGTTTGTTTACATCAGCCCACTAGTGAGAACTGAGCAAAATGGCTAATTTTTTAACATTTGGGTAGGGGGGGTCTTTCTCTCCCGCTACTAACCATTATCATCATCCTAGCAAGATATCATTTCCTCTGCAAATTGGTCGTCCTTACACCCAGTGCCTATGCCTTTATCTCCGCTTCGTTCTTCCGGCGCATTCGGGTCTTGCATTCTCTTCAAATCACTATCCAGCTCTAGACGTTTCTGAGCATTGATCACGCTCACAAATCTTGCCCCGTCTCACTTTCTCTCCCTTTGTGTACCAGAGCATTCACTCTGTAAAGAACTCCTCATGCGAGGTGAGAAGGATCGTGTGATCTCTCTCCAAGCCGGCTGCTCTCAGCGGCAGGTCTGGACGCAGTAGTGATGGGAGTGGTTGATCAGTGCTGCGGAATCCTGCTGTTTCCTGCTTCTGATTCCAAGCCAGCAGAAGAGCTGGATGGCTCTGATGGAATGCTGGTGCAGGAGAAGTTTGGAACAATCTTCCACATTACCTCACGCTGTAAACATAAGCATCCAAAGAGAAACTCTAGTAACCCATCAAGGAGTTTGTACTGTAATTGTCTGAATATTCCAAAGTGGGGCATTTAAGATAGATATTGATATATAGTCTTTGAATAAGAAAGAAAACATAACCCAAGGTTAGATAGAAGAATATGTAATTAGGGACATTTTCATAATTTCCCTAATTTTCCCCATCTAAGACAGTTTTCTCATATGCCTTGATTAATTGAAGGAGATGTGTTGGATGCTACAATGCATTCTCCTATCCCAATTTTATGTGCAGACATAATTATAAGAAAGCCATCCCTGTGTAAACAGTGTGCCTTTGTAGAACTTTTTAAATATTTATTTTTCTTTGAGCAGTCTGACATGCCAAATTCTGGCTTAGCCAATGGCATGAGTTTGCTGTGGAAGTAGCAACGGAAGCTGGGGATGCGTGATTGTCAAAGCACTGTCTCTAGCTTACTTCAGATTTTTATATTTTAGGGCTCCCAAGTGCCCAGTCTGCGGTGTCCGTTATGGCCGGTGGACTGCCAGTTGTGAAATATGGCCACATGAGGGCCAAGAGGGTTATTTGAAGGTTTACAAATCTCTTAATCAGTGATGGTCCACATATTAAGAACATTGCATCTCCTTCCCTCTGTAACCTACACATTATTGTGTTTATGCAGCCATGCAGGCATCACATGATGGTGTATTTTGTTGTTTCTCATATGAGGGCGTCGCATACTGTTTAATCATTGAGGGGATGTTTGGATTTCCGTTGCACTTCACAGGGAAGAAACATGGCTGCTTCATCTTAACCCTTCAAACAAGAACCATATGTTTTTCTCTCCCACACCAACTATCCCCCACCACCCCCCACCCCCCTCACCAGTATCCCCCAACCTACCCGTAACCCATTCCCAACCCACACTACCCCCAACTGCCTTTCCATGAGAAATAGAGGCCCAGATATCTAAAAACACATGTGGTTAGCCATAAAAATTTGCACATGTACTCTTCCCCTTTAAGCCTGTGACCCCTCAACTGTGTGCCCATACCCTTGCAGAGCAGAGAAAGAAAGATAAAAAAGCAATAAAAATCTGCAAAAAATGAGGTCATGAGAAGAAAGACGAAACAATAAGAGGAAATGACGATGAACAACAATCACACAGATCTTTCAGTCGAGGGAAGTAAACAGGCATTGGCTCAAAGAGAACTGATTTCACAATTAATTGAAAATGGGCACCATAAGAAAAACTGTACATGGCAGACAGTGTTAAAAAACAAACAAACAAAAAAATGCTTTCAACATAATGTTTAGAGGCAGCGCATCCCGGATCTGTCCATCCTATTCACAGTGGAAAGAGATGCAATGATGTATCTCTTCTGAGTTTATAAAGAGCTTAAAAAGGGATAGGGTAGTAGAGATAATGTGGGAATTTTAGGAATTATGGGATCATACAAGCTTATTTATACTCTTTACTTTTGACTTAAGCACTTGAGCACAAAGCTGTTTGCCCTGTATTAAAGTTTACATACTATACAGGTTACAAATAAAATTGTTGCTCCCCCTGAACCTCGGTTTCAAGAAGGACAGTTTCTTAAAAGACGAAAGACTTGCTCGAGGGAACGCTCAACAATGGCGGCAGGCACATTCACTTACCTTTAAAGACTCCAAGGGGCTCTTCAGGTATACAGCATGACCTTTCATGATGAAAGCGCAGAAAGTGGTATTTTAACAATATCGTGATGACCTTTCAGTATAAAAGGCAGTATAAGAATTGTTCTGAAGCTATTCACTCATTTAGGAGCTCTAAAAGACAGCTGTTAAATAGCATTTTTGGGAGGGATCTGTCTCCTGTTAACATTAATAGCTTTAGCTTTTTTTAAATTTCTTACAAAAGATGTACTTATAATTTTTCTTTTTAAAATTAATGATTAATTACTGATAAATTACTTAAAGATAATATTTTAGCACAAATGTCTATATATCTGACTATATGTTGAGGCTTTGCTTGGAATGTCATACAAACATACCGCTTGTATACAAGGCTTACAACATTTGACAATAATCCAAATACTTCCCTACTATATAGCACAAAAAATATACAAAATATACAAAAAAAATACAAATCTTATAGTATTAAAAAACAGTACAATACAACAGAAAAGTTTAAATCTCGCTCCCAATACACCTTGCCCAGATTTTTCTGAGTTCGATGTGTTCCTGGGTCAAAATATTTTGTCAACCCTGGAACAACATTTTCTCTACACCTAAACCTTACCCATTAGTAATGTCTAAAATCTTATTTAATTATATATAAATGACACTGATTTACAGACACCAAATGATGATTGCACTCTTAAACTTCAAAAAAACTATAAACTGGTTCTTCAAATCTGATTGGTTACTCAAAATGTTGTTCCACAATGTTGTTCAACAAAGATGTTGACCAGGGACACGTTAAACTCAGCAATATCAGGTTCTGCTTTAGCACTCACATGCAACATAATCTTTAAAAAACACATAATGCTAATATGTAATTTCAAATTAACGCATAAAATCACTTAGATAATGTTCAAAATACTTCAAATCACTCGCAATGTATAGTATTATACTGTGTAGTTTGTGGTATTGTAAAGTAACTGTTAAGTAATAAATTACTAGTTACTAATTACATCTTAAACAATGTAAATGTTTTACTACACTAATTACACTTTATAAAAAGTTTTTTTGGTAACACTTAATTTTTGGATCTCTTAACAATTTGCTTATTAGCATGCATATTACTAGAATATTAGCCATTTATTAGAAATAATTAAACATATACTAATGCCTTACAACCCAAATCCTACCTGATACCTAAACTTAACAACTACCTTATAATAGTCATAGCAAATAGTGTGAATAAATGTTCCCTATTGTAAAGTGTTACCAGTATTTTAATCATTATTACTATTTACTTTATAACTTTTAAGTGTTAGCACTGAGTTGAGTTGAACAATACAGGGATACACATGAAAGTATTCTATTGTGAAAAATTAATTAAATATCTGTATAGGACAAGTTGATTGAAAAATAGATGTGCAGTGACAGCTGTGTGGATTCAGTTGGGTATATTCAAGCACTGCAAAAGATAGGTGAGGAGATTTTGTATGAGTTTTAAAGATGATATGACATAAAAGTCTCCCCTGAAGCAGGCAAAACATCATGGGGTGCTGGAACTGAGGCGCTAGAGCAAGTGAAGACATGACACATTCTAAAGTCATCGACCGTCTGCATTCATAGAGAAGCCGCAGTGATGTGGTATGTTTTCTGAATCCTTTTATCTTCTTCCAGAACCCGCAAACATGCACACTTTTCTTTATTTAGAGCTAGTTGAATGTCTTTAAAAAATTGCTGATTTCAAAATAAAGAGAACGGGCAGGAAAACAAAAAAGTTGTGGGTCAGGGAAAAACATTTATAAATGGCTGATCAACTACAAAAACAAAGACAAGCGCAGCTCATTGGGCAAAGGCTTAAAGCAGTGCATCCAGAATATGGGTGGATGTAATCATATCCTGGTCTTAGCATCTCCACCATTACCACACCCTGCTGTTCCTTTTACAGACACAAGATGAGAATATTTGTGCCCTCACAGGATTGCTGCCTGGCTCCATACTTCTGTCTGTCTCTCTCGCTCTTTCTTTTCGTCTTCCTGCTGCAATTCTTTGCCTTCAGAAACCATTAGTGCCCATTCAAAATAAACATCAAGGGAGCGCTTTGATGTGTCTCTTGGCAATAGCCCATGTCTCAGTCTCTGTCGCACTCTTTTCCTTCTTTTTTTCCCCTCATTTATCCTTTAACCCTCCTCCCACACACACACCCTTCTGTTTCTCCCGCGTTTCACAGCCGAGCGTTTTTACCTGGCAAATAAATCTATCAACAGAGACACTTTTTTTTTCTTCTTCTTTTTTTTTTTCTTTTTTGGCAGAACCGGTTTGGAGTCCCTCTCTTAAGTGTAACAAAAGTGAGATAGCACAATAGCCTTGGCCTGCCATGCGAGCTAATGTAGGCTGGGAAGTGAACTAAGGCAGCTTTAGCTGTCTCTTTCTCTTCCTTTCACACACACAGAAGCTGGTTAAAGCCGCCAGAGTAGCGCTTAATGCCAATTACCACCCCACACAATGAAGTGAATGAAACAGTTAGCGCTCCTCAGAGCGAGCCCCTGGCACATACTGCCTGATATGGTTACTGTGCTGCCTCCCACGTGCTATGCTTTGTGCCATGGGAAGCGAGAGCACTGATATCATCAATCTAACATTGCGACATTGTCTAAATCAGCCAACGTTAAACTCACCCTCGGCGGCAGATGGCACCTGTGACTTCCACCAAGGTTTGTGGGGTGCATTTAGGTGGGAAGGTTGTGGCTGTTCGGGGAAATAACAGCTAAGAGTGTCCTAGATGGTTTCACGATCAAAGCACAGGAAACTTTAAAATAGTTTGCTGGAATGAAGGACAATTAGGAGGAGGGAAGTGACAAGTCAAGGGTCAGGCGTGCTCTGATCTCTGCCAGGCTGTATCTGGCATTCCATGCAAAGAAAAAAAAAAACGCTTGGTGGATGCATCTGCGTAAGACATGCCGGGAACACTTAGCACTCTAACCTATCTCTGAGCTTGTACGCGCTCATGCACGCAGGCAAAAAGGACTCTAGTGGCCAAATTACTGCTGCATTTATTAATTTTCTACAAGGGAGCAAATTAAAGGCTGATAATGGGAACAAATATGGCTGGGATTTCTCACCGGGGTCTGAAGTGCTTCATTATGCCGCAGCATTGTCTCTGAGCATGCTGGGCCAGTGGTGCTTCCAGGAGCATTCTAATCCTCCAATTAGCCCCAAGAAAAACCAGCTGCCCAAGCCCTGGCAAAGCTCACGTCTCCCAGGGCAGAGGTAAAGGCCAGGGCCTGGTCCAAGTGTGGAGAGGCACTAAAGAAAAGCATGTCACCATTAAAACCTCCTCCCTCCGCTTTATGGCGAACACTTGAAATACTGAACCAAGGCAGCCAGATAAAACTATTCCCACATAGAACTCCGGCAACAGATCGTGCTCTCTGCCAAAATGGTGACAAAAACAACCTGATGCCCGAGTCCCCCTCCCTCCTAATGGGCCGGTCTGAAGCTTGAGAAATGCATTGGAGGAAGCAATAGGGGTTTTTCTGGGAAAGGCCTTCACCTTGGAGTTGGGTTCTCATGGAAGGAGCTACAGGGGGTGAGATTTTAATTAAGCATGGAGGTGCTGGGGCAGAGCTGGAGGGAGCTGACGGGGGGAATGATCCATGAACAAAGCCTTCTGTGGTGTACAAACAGCCACAGAGTTACCCCCAGCTGGCAGGAACCCCGCCTGCACTTTAATGGATGGGATTAACAGCCAATCGGGGAGCCTCTTTATCACATCCTCATGCAATCATTCATCGTGTCCTTACCAAACTTCCTGTTAGAAAGTGATGAAAGGCACACCCCAAAACTGATCTCAGAACAGTCTAATACAGTGAAGCCCGAGAATGAGTGGTAGAGCAGGGCTCACATAATGTAAAGATCATGAGCAGGCTTAACTAAATCTGTAGAGTTAAGATTATTTTTGGCCCATAATTCGGGGGAAATGTGTAGAATTCAACAGTGTAGAGAGTCAACAGCATCCCCATTTATACTGAAAGCATTTTAGTACTATTATTTAAATATATTCAATACAGGTGTACCAATTCTGTGGAGCATAGACACAGATTCAGTGTGGACCTCATTTGGGGTTCAATTACCAGGGAATCATATTCTCAAATGAGGGTGCAATGGTGCATATGAGGGTGTCTTCCAACCAGACACAAACACACAGTAACCACACAAACATACTAGTTTTCATTTAAAAAATATAACTTTTAATAAAGGCTACATCTCTTCATAATTACAATAATTAAAGTACCAAGTCGTCTTTAAAATGAAGCTCTATATAATGCATAATTTACATTTTAAGTGAAACACAAACAAAATAGGGTGAGGAAAACACTGAAACGTAATGTCATGATTACAAGATATCCAAAGCATAAAAAATTATTTTAAACATAAACCCCTCAGAAAAGCAAGGGAATATTCACACCCTGAAACAGGGCAGCACACAGCATGGTATCCATGTAGGCACAGGTAATGTATAATACACTAGCGATGGCATGTTCTCATCCACTCCTGCCAGTGCATTCCGAGATTTTGCCCTGGAGCTCAGCGGTTTTAAATAGGCTACACCAGGTCTTTCCATTCAACATTTACACAGGACATTAACCCCTTCCATGCACACCCTCTGATCTCCCAGACAGTGTTGAAATTAAGATAACCTTTTTTTCTTTTAATAGCATGACTTTCTATTTCTTAGTGTTTTTAAGAGTTTTGGAACAGGTTCCAGGACAAGGCTATTGATTCCTGTGCAATGTCTGGACCTTAAACCAAAGGCACTAAAGATGCAACACATCACATCAGCTATTAGCTGGGCAATTAAGGTTGAAATATCCACCCGATCAGCAGAGAGGTTTGGAGAGGCGTGCTTGGTCTGAAGCACAGTTCGTTCTCATTGGCCAGAAGAGAAGATTCCTGGTACAGTCTGTTGAGTTAAGGTCGCGTGACTCTAGACATCCGTCCATGCATGTATAACATTGAAAATCTCCCAATCAAATAAGCAGCTTGTCCAACATCTGAACACAGGTATGAGGGGAATGACAGTTTAATAAATAGCAATAAAGTCTTTAACTTGTGACAGAAGCATATTATAACTTTGTGTACATATGAGCACCTCTGTATACACATGCACACGTTCTCGCATCCAACACACGTATACACATCTACAATTATCACAAATGCTGGTCAGCAGTCCATAGTATGGTAACACACCAGTGTCGGTGTGCTATAGTCCAAACAAACAAGTGGTTGACTGCGTCTTCATTGGTCATAACATCTCTCTTAGCGTTCCAAATCAAAAGGAACAATTTCTCATGATGCAATGCTGGTTCAGATCCCTCTGTACTTCATTGGCTAGTATTCCTTCAATAGCTTGATAAGCCAAATGTCTCAACTTTTTTAGCTTCATAAAACGTCCATTATCCGCTCGTCGAGTTAGTCTTGAGTGCTGGGGTAAGTCCACATGTGGGCTGTCATGCTTGTTTAGTCCATTCTCTCCACTTTGCCGAGGATTTTGCCCTCATACATGGGCAGAACTGTGCAGTCGTCCCAGACTTCCTCGAACACAGCACCGCACTCAAACTCATCACTGGCCTTTTTGAAGTAGTACCTGAAACAGAGAATACATATGGTCAACAAACTGTTAATGGCATTCGTAAATGACTAAAGGTAAAATGGTATTCTGTCATTCCAGAAAATAACAATGTTCTTCTACAAGCCTATGAAAAGGACCCCATGGATGTGTCACACAGAGACACATCCTAACAACCTGAATATCCCATTTCAATGGGAAATGCATCATGTTATAGAAGTAAAATGTTTTAGGCACCATTTTAAAGGATCCGACTTTAAATATCCATATCAGACACTAGTGATATACTGTGGTGCACTCCACTACATGGGGGACAAAGAGATGCTTTAGCCTAAATTAGAGGGTCTGTTAAACACCACCACCCATCTACCATCAAGCCTCTGGTGTCTAATTGGGAGTTCTTGAGCAAATGATGGGGATCTTTCATGAGGGCTGACATTTTTGGGTGCCGTAGAGTCTACTCTAGCTTTTTTCATTACCACATTGCGACGGGGTCTGGCCTAAATCTAGTCTTTGACCTTGATGAATGACCTCTTTTCCTCATTTCTATCATTCGATTTGTCTTTTTCCTTCCACCTCTGATGCACTAATGATCTCCACCTCCTCCAGAAGGAAGAGAAAACAGTGGGAGGGGAGGGAGTGGTGAGGTCTGCCTCAGTAATTGGCTTTGTAATGGAAAATGCCCCCTCTTACTAACTTGCGCTGCGGTGCATGCTAGGTTTTTACAAGCAAACACCACCAAGTCATAGAAACAGTGCACATAAAACACACACAGGAATAACCATGACTCAAAACAACAACTGACAAGAACAAAGTTGCTTTTCGTCTTTCAATATGTCGGAAACAATCCATTGTTCTCCCACTGCCCAAACCCAACTTCATAAATGAGGGACAAACTAGAATTCTGCTATATGGCACATAATTACATCCTTATTTCTGGAGAATAAGCTATATCCTCCTCCGCAAAATCTTCAAAAGGGAAGCATGGCTCTTATTTGTTCGAAAAAAAGAAAAAAAAAACAGAGAGGGAGAAGAAGAAAGAAAAAGAAGTCTTTCCATTGGAACATGTTTTATATGGCAAGTTTTTCTCTTCGCAACATCTGGCACCAATATCGTCTGGCAACTCTGGCAGTACTGTTCTTTGTTGAATTTCTGCCATGTTGAAATGACCCAACTACACACATTTTCTGCGATTAAAACCATCAGCTTTGAATTCTCTTTTCCTTGAAAATGTGCATAGCGAGTGAGGGGTCCTAAACACAGGGATTTTTTGACAATATTCATTTAGAATAGAAGGCCTTAGAAAACAAGCTATTTGACAAAACAAGTCACCTATATCAACAACAATGTAATCGCATTGAGCATTGCAGATTTTGGTCAGGGGGCAACTGAAAGCTACGACCAGCATAGTTACCAGTAAAAGTTACTCAACTGCTCTGGTGTGCTTAAAATGGGTTTTTATGGAGTCAACATGCACAAGGAAAACCACTGGCGGCCACCTGACAATGCCCCATTCAAATAAAAAGGCCAACACAAAGAGAGGCTTTGATATAAATGAGAAATAATTTTAAAAAAAACTGATAGTCTTATGTAAACACACACACAAATGTATGAGAGCAACGTAGCTTGATACAATTGTTGAAAAATGTGTGCAAGTCTTTGTGCATCAAATGAAAGGCCTGGGCTTCAAAGAGCTGCTTATTAAATGTGCCTTAAGATGAAATCAATACCAGATGTGACCAAACGGCTACAGTTAAAATTCCCTCATTCTTTCTTTCTCTGTGCACCCACCCCTCTCTTTTTCCTGTCGTCTTAACTCCATACTTGCTGCTAACGTAAATAACTTACAGTAAACATTGCCATCTTGCAGACACCAACAAAACCAACAAGTCAATAAATACCTTGCAGTTAATTTTTTGCAAAACTATCGTCCAAAAGTTTTCAGCAGTCTTATGTCAACTATTATACAGAAATTCTCCAGTCAGAATTGAAGCTATACCTGTAGTTGCCCTTTTTCCTCAGTTGCTCCTTGAAGTGACCAAGTGTGAGGCTGTGTGTTTTCATCATCCGGCGGTACGGGATTTCCTCACCACAAAAGAAGTATGTGACCACTGTCTCTGAGCCCAAACTACTGTGGCAACCTGACATCTTCTTGAGATCTTTTGGTCTGGAAAGACACAAACACACAAACACAAATGTAAATATCATCACAGCAGAGCATTAGCATATTAGCCAGTCTTAAAGACACACTAGATGGCATGCAAAACACACTGAAATACTGTAACACAACAGGACATTTTTAGGGTGGGACTGGTTTTTATCTATCAGGATTAGATTTTGTGGAGGCATGTATGGATATTGTTGATTTTTTAACCAACCAACAATATTGGTACTATAGCTCATATGTAGGATTAACGATAAGAAATATAAGACCTAATTATCCAACTTCAAGATTATGGTCATTCTAAATATTTGTTGACAACTAGATTAATATGCACATATAGGTTACTCAAGGTGCATAAAAAACCCTGTCTGAGTCAGTAGTTGACTTAAATGCAGTGCTTCAGGTTTAACAAAGGCTGTCAGAGATGAGTAAAAAGAAAAATGGTGAAGATTATCCCCTGGCCCCTTTCTTCACTTTGTAGTGCAACTTCAGAAAGCCCCCTAGCCTTAGACCAGGACTGAAGGTCAGCCAATTAAAAATGAAAAAGAGTTTTGCCATCAGGTGGCCAATGCTCCACACTTCAAACACTGGCTAGGGCCAGAAACCAAAAAAAAGAGAGCAGCCAGGAGTCTCTGAAGGAAAAGAAAGACTAATGGCTGCAAAGCATTGCATACGTCTGCCATTCATTGATGAACAATGAATTAAAGCGCGATGATTATCAGGAGAGATACATACTCATCTGTTTGAAGCGCTGAACTGCCATTCTGCACAGGCACTGGGTGACTCTTGTCTCTCTGAAGGCTTGATGTTGAATGCCTGTGAAGTGGAACCCATTCGTCAATACAAGAATCAATCGGGAGTTTTAAGCAAGGAATGACATGCAGGATCTTAAAAGTCTGGAGCTCGTACCTCTGTTTAGAGGGTTTGGAAACTTCTTCAAGGCGTCTGCGGGCCTCTTCCAGCTGTGCTAGGGTGTTGGGAGGGGGTAGAGGAGGCATGGCGGGATCTTGAACGAAGGGGTGTGCAGGCTGGTGGGCTCGGAGATGACCACTGCTTCCGCCACCTCCCCACGTGTGCGTGCGTGTGGGATCCAAACAGTGCGACTTCTTTACATTTTGAGTGCTGTAAGAACAAAACGTTTGAATATTTAGTACAACGGAATAACCAAAGCTCAAAGGAATCAAGATAGCAAGCCTCAGAGCTGTGAGACAGACCTGTGGGGCTTGTGCTTGGTCTGTCGGTCGCTCTCCAGGATCCACTGCCATACGTTTTGAGAGCGGTCTGTACTGTCAGCTGGCAGCTGGAGAAGACTGCTCTCCAACCCTTCCATGTTCACCTCCTCTCCAGATTTACACAGACGCTTAGATAAAGAGCTGGGATGCCTAGCAGCAGGAATAGAAATTGAAGTTGAAAAAAAACCCCAAAAAACTCCAGGATGCAAAAATTAAATAGCCATGAAAAACTAAAGAACAGCAAAAGACGTGAGCTTACCCAAAGGCCACTTCTGCAGGGCTGCCACACTGGTCTCTGCCCAGACTCCGGCTGCGGCTGTAGGGGGCAGAGCAGCATTCTGAAGCCCCATGGCACAGGCACTGTACCCGCTGGGTCGCCTCCGCCTCGATCTGCTCCTTGCTTTTGGTCCCAGCATGGTGGTGGATGTAGTGGTGATGGATGTGCTTGGTCGACTGTCTGGAGATGAAGGTCTTGGCCGGCATGTATCCATTCACAGAGCCAGATTGCGATCTGGTGCCGGGACCTCCCCGAGGCAGGGGGCGCTGTTCAGGAGAGCGGGAGCGCGGGGAATGCCGCAGCATTCCTGGAGACTGACAGCCAGGGGTCTTGAGAACTCGAGAAAGATGCTCATCCAGGATGGCCTGAGGGTCCTCCTCACAAGAGCCAGGAGGGAGCAAAGGCAGAGAGTGGGATGCACTGCTTCCAGACACCTCTGATTCATCCCTCTCCTCCTCCTAAAGTGCACACAGGAACATGGAATGTTATGAAGGAATACTTGAAGGAAACTGCCTGTTTGCCCAAAATATTCCGCGAATGCCATGCATATAAACGTTTCTCAGTTCTTCCATTAAAGAATTCTAACTTATGTTCGATTTGACACAATGACATCATTTTCAGAGACCAGCAATACCAACCTCCTGAATCTGTTGAAGTCTCTCCTCCAGGGAGCTCATTGTTTCCTGTTCCCGCTTCAGACGCTCCAGTCTGGCTATCAGCTGTGCCGCAAAGGCTGCTGGCTCCACGGGAGTCATCTCTTTAGGTGGCCGCCGCGTCCTCTGCACAACCAGAGAAAGATACAGATTAGCGAGAAGACCAGACATGACAGGAGGGGTTGATTTCTACAGCTGCCCTCCCCGCATAAGTCTACTGCCCATCCAATACACGTGCACACACACACACACCCAAACACATGCCCCACACCACTGGCATGGGCCGCTGCCGGCATGAGCAGTTGGTCACGCTCTAAGGAGCCTCGGCTTGTTCCCTCTGTAGTGCAACCAAGCCATCAGCCTGGCCTGTGAAGTCAGGCAGCTTCAAAGAGCCCTCGTCAAATATCAAACGCTCACCAGGGGCGGCAGGGACACTGGCTTTACATCTAGCAATAAAAGTCACATATCGACAGGGGGAAAAAGGAGGGAGGTAGAGGAAAAAAGGAAAGAGAGGGGGATTAAAAGAAGAGAAAGTAAGATGGCGAGATGTGTGCCGCCACTAGAGGAGTCAAGCGGTGGGAGATCAGAAGCACAGAGGTAATTTATCCCCCCCCAACGACAGCAGGCACCTTTGAGCTACAGTAGCCACATTATCCTCCTTCCCCATGTGTGCATCTCACACAAGGATTTTCTATCGCTTTCTTATTATTTTTATTATTATTTTGTGCCCTGCCTTTCTTGATTTGGCTTCCTCTTTCCATCTCTTTGTGAAGACGATGAAGGGAGAGACGAAAGAGAGAAGAAAGCAAGACGAGCTGCTGGTGAGACTTGCAGCAGCTCCAGGCCCCTGCTGCCTAAAAGTAGCATCCTGGGAGAGGCAGCCAGTCATTGCCAAATCAGAAGGGAAATATTACAAGCTAGAAAAATAAAAAGAGAGAGAGAGAGGGAGGACGGGAGGCAAGGAGATAGAAAAAAATGCAGAATTTTCTTTCCAAAGCAGAATTTAAAATTTTGTGCACTTGTCCTCTCTCATACATTCAGTGACAGGAAAGGAAAAAAAGAATACAACAGAGAGTAAGAAAGGATAAGGGGGCATAGGGAGGGTGGATACAGGTTTGTTTGACTTGCTTAATAAGTTGCCTTTTTACAAGCTCTCTCTCCAAACACTAACCAACCAGCTCTCGTTTTCTACTTTGAGGGAGGCAGAGAGGAAACGAGGGAGAGGGGGATGGAGGGTGCTGCTGGAGGACTAAAAAGGGTGCAGCTCGGTTGGAAGTTGTCACTTCCCTTGAAGTCAGCCCCATTCATCCGCTGATCAAAGCGTTCTCAGAGAGAGACAGTTGATTTTGGTGCCCCGGGATAAAACAGACTCATTTAGCGCGGTGTGGCAGTTTATTAAGAGTCATTATCCCAGAAAGAGCACAACAACAATGAACAGTCCACAACTGTGAGTGGGTAACGCTTTTTAATTGGGGGTGATGTTGGGAGTTGTTTGTGTGTAATTCAGAAGATTGGCTAGGACACTTACAGGGAACGGAGGTAGTGACACTTGGCCGTTCATCCTCATGTTGCGCTGCATCTCTCGTTGTAACTGTTTTTTACTCCCCAGCTTGTAAGGAGGGATGGCATCTCTGCAAGGACACACAGAACAATAAAGGTTATTTGCTGCCCAAATTAATACACAATAGGCAGACACATTCATCTTCAGAATCCGTACAAACTCAAATCATGTAGTCATACAGATCTACACTTAGTGTAATGTTGAAATAATGGCCCAGAAAACGATGCACTCTCACCCTGTGAAAACTAAAACTGCAAGCCCCAATGACTTTCCTTTCAATATCATCCAAAACCCAAAGTTCTTCATCTTCCTCCATGTTAGCCGTGAGCATTCCAGAATGCTGGTAACAGCAAGATCTTTCTCTGCTCTCTTGCCCAGCACAGACGCTGTGGGGCTCGCTCGAACCCAAAGGGCAGTGGCGCAAAAACTGCTACTAATGCCAACGCACAATCAAGCGTTGCTGCCTTTATGACATCTATATGATGCTACCAATTACAATATAGGATGGCTTGTGTTTCCATAAACACTCCTAATCCATCTAATCCATGGCAGAATGTTTGTAAACCCTCCACCTCTTCAATCTCACCCTTTCTTGCCTCTAAAGCCAAACATCTTTCTCATCCTCCGCTTTTTATTTCTTTTTTTTTTTAAGCCAGGCCAGTTTCCTTTGCTCTGTTCTGACTCTGAAGTGTATGACCTAGCCCAAATGCAGTTTCCAGCACGTCTTTGAAAGCTCACAGTCATGCGCATAAAGCCGTCGCTCCAATCTTCATTTGGCAAGCGCTCGGCAGTCAGCCTCTGATCTTGCGCACATCAAAAGGCTGGTTTGTAAGATAAGGTAATGTTTGAAGTCGGCGCAGCGGCATTCCCTAGCGTCCAAGTAAATCCATAAATAAGATATAAGCAAAATTTCCCCCACTTCTCCTCCCCTCCCTCGCTCCCTCCCTCCCTTTATCTGGAATTCAGATTCTGATTTAGCGCCATGCCTTTTAACTCAAATAAAAATGCAGCTATTCCAATCAAATCAGCCTCCAAATAAAGAACACAGAGGCTGGTTTTCCCATTGCGTATGGTACTTCAAAGTGGCACAAATACAAACAAAATATTGAATAAAAAAAATTATAATAATGATAATTTTTTTCTCTTTTTATATGATTAGCTTTTGTTACACTAATTTAATGTTTAACTGCGCTGCAGTTTCAACTACAGTTCACTCAAGAAGCTGTTGCACATTTTGTTAAAATAAAAAAATAAAAAAATAAATAAATCCTGCATGGTTGCACCTATGAAAATATTAATCTTTGCTTCAATCAGCCCACTGTCCATAACACTTACTGCGTTTGGAGCTTTGGGGTGTCACAGGCTGGCTGTGCTTTATGGGAATCTCCTATTCACTTGTGCAAGTAATTTTCAAAGCAGCCAGCCACCCTCTTATCCCTCTAAGCTCCCGGGGCCTAACAATGGGCTGAAAGCGATTCAGTTAAGCCTTTCATCCAGCATGCACTTTATTTCTCACTCTCTGCACTTAGCTATGCACTCGCACAATTGCCTCTGCCGCAAACACAGAGGGGGGAGGGCTGCTTTCAGGCAGAGGTGGGGTTGAATGGGTGGTGTACATGAGTGTCTGGGGGATGGGGTCCCAAACACCCTAATCCCAGGTGACCTGCTCTTGTGCTCCAGAAATGGCTAACCTCTCAAAGGCCTAGCTGACACCGGATCCCCCTCATTCCAGCCCTGGCGGGCTCATACCAAACCTCCATGCGAGTTGAGATTCCTTTAATTTACTGCCAAAGCACCTCAATGAGTGTCTTATAGTCCACATGGCGAGTTAACCCCCCACCCCCTTTTTCCAGGAACAATGGGGAAACCAATAAATAATGACTATGTCTTCGGTGACTAAGTTGTGCAAAGTCTAAAAAGAGAGCCATTGAAGATCAAAGCTTTCTAGGGAAAGAGCGTGGGCAAAAGAGGAGGACAAACTGGCTAGTGTCATTTCCTGTTGAGGAATTTGCAAACATTAGCTTCAATTAGGGCATAGAGGAAGCACATTATCTGAGGGTCTACTCCTCTCTCATAGCTCATCCCCTCAAGACTCCAGCAACACATCAAAAACGAACGTCTCAAACACATTTAAAAGCCACCTGCAATTGCTACCATCTCATTACCAGCCACAAGTGACTAAATAATTAAACACAATGTCTGCTAACAGCCAGAGAAAGTTTTTAGTCTTTTACCACAGTGTAGAGTTAGACTAAATTATACATTTTAAAGATATCATTTTTAGGCATTATCTGTTTATTCATAATTTACCTATGATGGCCAACAGTGCGACCAAGGCAGGCAGTTTCCTATGTAAAGAAATGCAGAAATGTACAGGTATCCAAAAAACACTTACACACTACTGTCCGTCATGGACATCGAGTCATCCGTCAGGGCATCGCTGGAGACCTCGCTGTCATTGGCACTGGTGGCAGGGGCAAAACTATAACCGGATGCAACACGATAGGGGTTTCCAGGGTCGCTGCGTCTATAGGACCTACAGGAACAACAAACAATTACGGTTTTAATTGAAAGCAGGGTGCAGCAATTAAATTGAAGGCTATTAACTGGAAGGTTGCTTGGTTGATTCATGAACCCACAATTGAGGCACTTGTAAGGGGACTGAACCTGTAAAGCCTAATTGCGTTTCACTTTTAGAAATGTCTTCTGCTGCATTCTAAGCTTTGCCATAACAGAACTGAAGCATGCAATAGCGTGCAACTAAACCAGTTGCTCTAGCAACTAAACCAGTTGCTCAGGTAACCTGCTGTTACAGCATAGCAGCAGTCGAAAAGGAACTTTGAAAAGTTTTGCCATCACAAAGTTGACGCCTCCAGTTAACGGGACAACATCTGAAGGTAACTTGTTTGCCATCTAGACTACTGAGGTTTGCTACCACCACAGTAATGCAAGAAAGCATGTCAAGTATGAGCGAGACCGCACAAGTGTGCTTGCCTAGTCTGTGATTCTAACCTTAACAAAATGGATTAAAGCATCAGTCAAAATATGAAATAAATGTTAAGATACCATCGACTTATTCTTAGAGCAAATGAGGGGGAAACCATCATCATACTGCAAATACAAAATGCTTCTAACATGGCTTCCCTTATGTTTGTGAAAAGGGTTCAGCTATTTTACTAGTCTTTTTCCTTCATGGTGGGGGGAGGAACTCAAGCTCAGTTTGTCTTTTCTCTACTCTTCCCTTTCATCTCTCTTGCCCCACCTCCCCCCTGCGGCAGCCCGGTGAGGGCTGATCAGGGGGAAAGTTAAGTGAGCAGCACATCTGTGTGAATTGCCAATGCCACTTCCCCTCAGTGGAGCATATCTGGGGCCTTTTGTCTGGGCCAGGCACCCCGTTCCTCACTTTACCTCCCCCTTCCAAACTTTCCCGTTTCATGTCATTCCTTCTCTTGTGCTCTTTCCTCTGCTAAGGGCACCTCCTCCACATACCCACCCAGGCCGCCCCTCCCTCCGATCTTTCTCTCTCACTCTCCATACCCCTCTCTCCTGCTGTGACACATTCCTGCTCCACTGGAAGAGGAGGAGGAGGTAGAGAACCTGAGCCGGGCCGAAAGGGAGAGAGAGAGAGAGAGAAAGAAAGAACATGAGAGAGCGGAAAGAAAGAAGAGAAGGGGGGGTGAGGAGGGCCTCCTCTTTATGAGAATGCCTACTGCCAGCAGCGCTGTGAGGGGAGACCCAGCAGGACTATAGCCTACGGCCCCAACTCAAACCTGACCTTTGGAAGCTCTCGCTCAGAGTCAGGTATTTAGCACAGCTGGGTTCACATTCTTCCCTCGCTCACCCCCTCATTCATGCTTTCTTTCATGAGGTGCCTCGCCCCCCTCTGTCCTTCTTTTCCGCTCGCTCAAAAAGTGTGCTTATTCTCTATCCGTCGGGGTTTTTTCCTAGATAAAAGTGCGAAGAGAGGCAGTTGAAATCAGAGGAGAACGGTGGTAAATAAGAAACGGAGGAGATGAAGGCCACGGTCTCTGTGACTCACAGAGGAACCGCTGCTGCGTGTTGTTTTGTGAATAACTCGATTCAGAAACACAGAAAGGGAGAGAAATAAGTTCCACATGCTTCAGATGAACAAAAAAGTGTGCAGAGAGAGAGGGAAAACAGACTGCTCAAGGAGCATTCTTCAAAAAGAAATCAGGGAATAACATCAAAAAAGAGACTTTGCTTACTCTCGTCTGCTTCTTAATCATCTCCTACATAAACAACCCGACAAAGATAAGCAGAGATGAAACGTTCTGTCACCTTCTTCAAGATCACCCTCCCAACGGGCCGTCTTTGAGATGGATAAACATTTGTCTGGCACCACACCTTGATGGGTCACCTCATTTACAACCTCAAGTTGTGTGACAGCTAGCAATTCATCAAACCAGATTTTCCCTGGTGTTTTGTTTAAACCCAGACAATATACTTTTCTTTTTAACACCCAAACCAGCAGCGCGTCAAGACATCTGAAGGTGTCAAACATGACAAAGTACAGTAACAGAACTGGTTTAAATGAAGACTACTTAAATCAACATAGGCAAAACCTTGTGAGCGATTTGATGAAGTGCTTTGTTTTGTTAATAGCAAAGCAAAAACAAAAGTTGCATTTTTTCGAATCAGTGACATTTTTGATGTGTGCCACTTGTTTTATCCGTTTGACGGCTGAAACCAATTTTGCATTGTGAACTAGCCTTGATCCTTGAAGATGATCCTCTAATGGCGGAAGAATTTCAAAGCAGAGGAAACTGTGTGGAGCCAGCAGAGGGCCTGGTGCTAGACAATATTTACATGAAAGGAAGAGCTGCTCTATTGATGTTTTTTCCCCCTTCTCTCTCTCTCTCTCTCTCAGCGTAATGCAAGCCAGGTGAGAGCAAACGGCCCCAAACTCGCAAAAAAAGGGCCTCTCATGTTTAATGCAAGAGCTCAAGTGCGGTAGCCACATGAAACTAAGTAATAATACACTTGAAAACTCATTACTCTTATATTAATTTTACATTCCTCTGATCAATTTATGCAAAATTACTTACTTTAACACACATAGAGAATTAATCCCTAACACTCAGTGTCTTGCTCAAAGGCACAAACAGTGATACCCTACACATCAATCAATCTTTGTTTCAACCTTCCTGATACCATTCTAGACCTTTAATCACTATGCTACACACTATAGGGGGCTTTACACGTGAAGCAGTATGAAGCATGCAGCAGGACTGTCATAGCAAAAAAAATACTTTTTGGGATATCTCACCTGTAGCCTTTCTCCAATGCTTCCACTGCGCGAAGGGATGGAGGCGACCGTAACGCTTTAGCAGACAGTCCCACTACAGTGGCCAAAGCTTTGGCTTTAAAGTCATTACAACTCCATTCCTCCTCTTCATTTAGAGTCGGCAAGTATCCGCACACCAGCTTTAGACTTCCTAGTGCGTTGGGATTCACATGACTGGGGTTCTCACACCCGGTTCTGACATACTCAAGGTATATGTCTGAGGTCAAGAACATCTGATAGGCGTTCTCCTCCATAGCAGTCTGGATCTCCATTTGAGCCTGATCAAACATTGCAGAGTCAATCTGCTGACGCTTAATATTATCCCTAATGAAGGTCTTAGTAGCAGGTTTAAGCTGCTTGGCCACGACGCTGTTGTTCTCGATATACCGCTTGTAAATGGCTTTGGCAACTCTGTGTGTTTTGGTATCCTTGAGGTCCATTTGCCTGAAACCATTGCAGGCGAACCAGAAATCTAAAGTGTCCTCGCATTTCTCACGTTCAAGATATGCCCGGAAAAGTTGAGCACCGTCCTGGTCCCCAAGAAGGAAATGCAAAGATTTGGTCCACCGGGCAAGAGGGGAGTCCGGGGATGCACTGCCCTCAGGTTCCCCAAGTCCATCGTCATTTCTCCTGGCTGTGGAGCAGCGAAGATCAGCCATAATACTTTTCACAGGATCCTTCGGTCTCATCATGGCCAGTTTGCTGGGATGGTGGCATGTTGTCTCACCCTCTTCCCCTGGGACCGGTGGACGTGGGTCATCTTCTCTGAAGCTACTAACCATAGGATCTGTTAGTGTCCTATTCATGGCTCTTGCAGCTCCAGCAGCAAAGCCTTCAGTGTGAAGCTCAGCTGTAATCTCCTTTCTCTCTTAAATCAGCAGGGGAGCTTCTCTCTGAAACACAAAGTATTGATCTCATCAAAACCAGATCCGCCCCAAAAACTTCAAAAGAGTCACTTCAGACACGTATAGCTCTACATTGTGCGCGCTCGCTGTGTACAATCGGCTTCGTCGAATTGAAGCGACCTGGATTAAATTCTATTTTGGCATTATATTAGAAAACTTTTTGAATCATTAAAACCACTAAATACAGCGTTTGTGGATATTTACAACATTACACCTTTCTCATTCAACCACAGTTTGATCACCTTTTAGCGATGAAGAGGACAGGAAAAAACGAGGTTAAAAGCGTCCATTAAAGTAAAACTGAGCTTCTCCGATAAAATGTGCGATTTTGATCGGATGATAATCTTCAAAAACATAATTAAGCCTATGAAACATCATGTTGCCGGTTGTATTTAAACATGTAAATAATAATAAAAATCTGTCAAAACTAAACACCAACTTTCAAAAGAAGACAAAATACTCTTAAAACGGCGACTTGCGCGAAAACCGAATATCGCAATGTTTAATTAACTATGCAAAATGTCGCGGAAAATTCTAGTTGTGACGATGAAATCGAATCGCAATGAAACGCACAATAATGTAAAGCCATTTAATCAATAGCAAGCTTGCTTACAGTATATCTGTACAGTATAGACTTGAGTTACAGGCTACCGTCAATAGTTCACATTTACTTTTCTTAACAGAAAGTATTCGCTTCAGGTACGTTAAAACTAAATTTACCTTTATTATGACAATAATTATAATACCAATAACAATATAAAAGGCATAAAGGACGTATGGATCTCAAATGCACCATCAAAGATACAACGGCATCGAAACACGCTACAGAAGTCTAAAATGCATATTAAAACAGTTTTAAAAAATTAATCAACCGCTTAAAGTCGTCCCTTACGGATATGAAGAGTGATCGAATCCAATCCATTAGAAATGAGAAAAAACATGCTCCATTCAACTTCAAACCCCTCAAGAAAAACAAAAGTATGAGATCACAGGGGGTTGAAGTCCCGTAACACTATCATGAATATTCTTTAACCATAGCCAATCTAACCACAAAACAACACAGTAAAAAACCTAAACCGAAAACACGCGGTTTATTGTAACGTCTATCAGATATGCTGCATTTCACAGCGACACATGACTTCAAAGTCGGTAAACAGCACATCAAAGCAATAGCATGGGGCCAGCGCTGGGAGAACACACACACACACACACACACTGCTCTAACTCACCATCCATCCATGAGTTCAGTCCCCAAAGTCCCAGTTTTCCAACAACAGAACAAATATATTCCACAATATATCCAATTGTACGCAGTCCTCCTGTCCTCTGATGTTGTTTGTTGTCAGATGCAGATTTTAGGTTTTAAACGTAAACTTCCTCCCGCGAAGAGCACACTAGATCCCTGTATAGTGCGTTTGAATGTGCTCTGGTCTCTTATTCCAGTGTGGACTGAGCTCAGGGTTTAAGAGCGGACATCAAAGAGCGCAGCCGACCGCACGGTCCCGACAGATACATACAACACTATTTCTCGCATTCCTGCTTTAAAACAACACCGATCGCTCCAAAACGGCCGAAAACCACGTATTTCTTTTTAACAAGCCCTATCGATGCTTCTAACCCTAATGCTTTCAACGAGTCGCTGTAAAGTGCCCGTTCGCTAAAGTCCGTCAGGGAAAAGTTTCAACTGAGGCGCAAGGACCTTATCAAAGCAGAGAGATCTTGAGCCGACTCCCCTCGAGCTGTGGAGCGTCAGGAGTAAGTGATCTGCAGCGCCGCGATCCTGCTGTTGCTACAGAAACTTTAAAGACACAGGCCGCTTTTTCCTCTGAGGAATCGCAGTTAACCCATTCAGTGCTAGTTTCATAGTTAACCCATTAATTTTTGCGTTCACATATAAGTTTGCGATTCAAAAGAATTTTAGAGAATTCGCCTTTTCTGAGCCACGTGCTCCCTCTGGAATTTTCTTTAGGTGTTTAGAATAGCAGTTTTTGATTTATGTGTAAAACAACGACAGTTGTTAATAGTCACAAGTTAAATGATTTATACTGACTTTGTTTTTCTTCTTTTCTTCTCTTATATAAGAAGTAGCTAAGATTCCAACTGTGAAATGAGGCTGAAATTGTATATTTGGGTTTAACATCTCTTTTAACCATATAGGCCTACATATATTTTATAAACCCCAAAATACTATTATAAACCTAATACAAAACTCCATAGAGAACATGCAGTGAGTTACCCTTCTGTGTTGGTCTACGATTTGTGGCTGATCAACACAGTACAAACAGTTCTGTTCAAAATGTTGTTGCTGACAAATGAAAGACTGGAAACTCAGATAGAATAGTTCACTCAACAATTAAAATGTATCATCGTTTAATTTTTTTAAGAGAGGAAAAAGTCTAATGTAGACATAAATATTGACTTTAAAAAGGAATAGTTTACCCCAAAATAAAAGATATGTCATCATAACTCACATTTACACATTCTTCGACTCTTTCTCAAATAGCTATAATATAAAAAAAAAAGACATTTAGAAAAACATGTTTTTTTTTCTGTACAATGAAAGACAACGGGGTTCAGCATTATTCAGAATATTTTCTTTTAGGTTCTACCGAATACAGGTTTTGAACAACATAAGTAAAAACTGGGTAAAAGATTACAAACCTTTAATTTTTGGATGAACTACTGCTTTAAGACATGATGGGGCTAGTTAAGGCGCCACAAAAGTTCGAAGTAGGTTACTTTACAGTAGGAGTGTAGTTAAAAGTCCTTCTCAACTAAAAAAGTGAAACTACCAGAAAAGCTTGTCCTGCATTTTGAACTAGTGAGGGAGGACGTTCCACTGATTCCACTCATGATACTTCAAAGGCTTGAGCGCTTCCTTTGATGTTCTACATTCACTTTAAGAAGCAGGATATTATAAAATACATGCATTAGTGCTAAATGAGATGAATTTAAAGAGCAGATTTGAAGCTTTGTGTACATTGCTGTCATACTATGGTGAGCAGAACATCAAGTACATTTTAGAAAATAATCTTTAAGACACATTTTTAGAACAACAGATTTTCCTCACTTGCCTTATCTTCACAGGAAATCTTTCTCAATAATCAAATGTTTTGTCTACAGTGGAAACAGTCCACAAATGAGACTTACGTTGTAATGCTCTATTCTAATTCTAATGAGAGTAGGAAGTCATTGTCCAGGCATAATCATCCAGGATGTGCCATTTGCAGGGTCAAAGACATTCATACATATCGTTGGACAACACTGCAAACTAGCTTGGTGTGCATTTGCCTATTTACTGATCAGACTCAACCTGGTTAATAATGATTAGAAAGAAGAAAAAAAACTTCAAAAGGATACATAATTAGATTTTTAGCGGAACCTGTGCACACTTTATAAGAACCTTATAACAGCCAATGGCCAGAGCCAGTTTTTTATTCCTGTTTGGTAGTTGCTGAGTATTCATTTTGGAGCAGCTAAAGTGAATGCGTCTGAGAGCGTCTGCTGCTCCGTGATGAACGCTGTGATCAGTAACTGCTCTCAATGACTGTATTGTCTGCCTGCTCTTTCAGCTCAGGGCTAAACTCTCAGCAGTTTGCTTTGAAGTGATTATCCCTTTATCACAAGCCAGAGCAAAGACTTTAGGGAGAACAATGGAAAATGAAAGCAAGTAGGAGGCTTATGGCAATTATCACAGACGTCCACCAGGAGTGAAGTGTGAATGTCCACTTTGTGAATGTCTGATGTGAGTGTGTGCAGGGGTCGGGGGGAGGAGGTAGGCATAGATGCAGGGAGGCAAAAGAAAATGAAGCAGATCATGATTTGCATGGCATACACAAAGAAATGACCATGCTTTTGGAGGAATTTATGGCTTAGGCAAATAAACAAGACCGGTCTGGGACAGTATCTTTAAAGGTACAGTGCATCATGAAGTTAAAGTTCTCTCATCATTTATTCATCATATCTCTTTCCAAACCCATGCCATTTTCACCAAAGCAGAATTTTGTTAACACAAAGTGACCAAAAGAACCATAAAATTGTCTTAAAAGCTCAATAACAGCAACTAATATGACTTGTACGTTATATTCCAAATCTTCTGAAGTCCTCCGATTGCTTTGTGTGATTTATAAAAAACAAACAAAAAAAAAACATACTTCTGCTCACTCAAAAATATTAAAGTGTTGTGGCAAAACGTGCTAACTAGTAAAAACTATAATGTGAATTCAGGCTATAATCTGACTGTTGATTTTTGAGTTCATATTCACAAATGAAAAGTGAAAATTGATATCAAGTGGATAAAGATTCAATCCAAAAACATTTACAGTTTTGCATTCATTGGACAGCATTCTTTGTATGTCTTCAGAGGATTCCTTGAGATGTTGTAGTTTTGGGGGTATGGCATAACAAGTAAATATGAGTTACGTAATCGGATTAGTTTTGTCAAGTAACTAAGTACTTTTTAATTTACAATTTTTCAAATGCAGTTTACTTTGTTTTCCCATTTATTGACTGAGTCAGGAGTAAATGCAGAGGTGTTGTGTGTGCTGTACAAACATGAGGTAGTTCTAGACCAAATGTAAACACACTTTTTACTCATTTCACTTGAACAAAAACAAATTCAGCATTCGTCAAAAGAAAAAAAACAGTGACATGCAAACTGAGAATATGACGCAAACCTGCAATAGTTAAACCTGTAAAAAAATTTATTTAATCCCATTTTTATAACCAATAAATGTCTTTACTGTTGACCTTTAATGATCCAAGTCATCCATACTAACAAGCAAAAATGACTACGACAAACACAACATTTATGTTTTTTATTGCTGAAGAGTGCTGAACTTGCTATTCTTCAAGCATGCAACACATAAAGTAATGCAAAAGTAACATAATGCATTACTTTCCACAAAAAGTAATTCAATTAGTTACTTTTAGCTACTTTTTTAAGGAGTAATGCAATATTGTAATGCATTACTTTTAAAAGTAACTTTGGCCAACACTACATTGTTTTACGGACAAGAACACACAGGTAGATCCTGCTAAACTTCTTCTACTGGTTTGGAACGACATAAGAGTGAGTGAATAATGACAGAATTTTCATTTATGGGTGAACTAACTCTTTAAATGTGCATGAGTCAAAAGAAAGGCTGACTGGACCCAAAAAGAGAAAGACCTCTTAGTGTAAGTGCAGCAAGTGCAGTCAGCAGAATCAGATAGCATGCAGGGTGCTGGAGTAGATACAATTAAAGTGTGGCGTTAAGATGGACTTTGAAGTTAGACATGGTGTCTTACACCCCTTCAGATGGAGAGAGCAACAACTCAGCTGCTTGTTATGGGCTTTTAAGAGGATCTTGTTAGAAATGGGCGATTTAAAGAAAGTAAACTTGAATTTCGTCCTGGAATGGCTTTTGAGGTGATATCAGCAGTGGGATGTTGTTACGAACATTGTAGCTATTTAAAGCTGGTTTAGTCTTCTGCCAAAGGGGGGGGATGGGGGTTAGGTTACTGAAGGTTATTTATCGGCATTTTTTGTTTTGTTTTAATCCCATTTTGCGCATGACTTTAAAGTCAAACAATACATAGAAACAATGTCTGATGTTCTCTCTAATCCCTTTTTGGCCATGAAAGGGAGCACATCTGTAGAAATGATTTTCATTTCCTTTGCCAGCGGTGGGGAGCAGATGAAGCCATCCTAAAGGTTCATCCTCATCCTCTTTATTTCTTAATTTGTCTATGAGGGGAGGTAGGGGTATGGCCACAGTCAAGATCAGTCAGTTTCTTCCATATTGTGAAGTACATCTGAGTGTAATAGACTGCCGAAAGGGACTTGGTTCTGTAGACCTTATGTGCCCAGAGAAACAAGTGCACAGCCGTCTTTAAAATGTTGTTTTTAAATTCCGTTTTTTCAGTTGAGATGTGGGCGTTGCACTCAAGTTTATGCTGAGTAAGTTCTTGGAAAAGTTCTGCATACATCACTAGAGAGATGTTTTCACCAGAAGATCCAGTTATACTTTTGAATTAAAAATTAAAAAAACAATTAAAAAAAAAATCAAACATACACGTGAATGAATCATTCAAAACAGGTTCTATGACATGCATTTACAAAACAGGGGGAGTTTTCATTTCATGCTAACACTGAGTTTTACATTCACTGGCTTTGATTCCAGAAAGTTATTGCCAAATTGCTAGAGAGTTTTTTTTCCGTCATTGTAAAGTACAATGTCAGTATTAGACTCTGATAGCATTACTGGGGTTGGAAAAGGCTGAAAAAAATACAAACGCCCCCTCATTTTGTGTCACCTCAACAATGTGTGGGATTGAGAGCACAGGACATGGGAAATCTCACTGTGTAAATGAAAAAGATCCTGTCTTGTCTCCAGTAGGTTAGAAGCTGCCATTAGACTGAACATGACAATCTATCTGGAGTTCTGGTCTAACGAACCAAGCATCATGCCTTGTGTCCTATAAGAAAAACAATATTGCTGAAAGT
This sequence comes from Enteromius unitaeniatus, assembly GCA_032359435.1. Lineage (NCBI taxonomy): Eukaryota > Metazoa > Chordata > Actinopteri > Cypriniformes > Cyprinidae > Enteromius > Enteromius unitaeniatus. Next base: position 19,823,683 of record JAUMHI010000035.1, on the reverse strand, counting down.
AGTTCCTGTTTAGCTAAACCTGTGGGTGGGATTTTCATGGAACATGTTCTTTGACGTAACCCTGGTATGTTGCTTATGCCTTTGCCAAATTTATAGAATGTCAATTTTGTCATGGTATAAAAGTATATTAGTTTGTCCCAAATCTGACTGACTTGTAGTATATACACAGTGACCCCAAAAGTATTTGAACACATAAATCACACTTAAAATGGCCTGAGTGTCATTTCATTCCAACAATTCACCTGTAAAGCTGCCTCTGCTGTACTTTTATTTTTTAAATATGTTAATAGTTTTTATTACAAACTGTATTTTAAGTACAATTTGTGGGAAAGGTATAAACTAAAAAGTGTTAACACTAAAAACTATGCATTTATGTATGTTTTAATTAATTAATTTTTATTTTTTGCATTGTTGTCCTTTTTGAGCAGCACTTGAGCTGACATGGACTCCCTAAGTTTGTGTAAGAATCGATGATCATGTTGTACATCTGACCTGTCCAAAGAAGTTCACATAAATAATGTCACTAATTTGATAGTGAACTAGAAATAATGAAGTCTTCAGTCACACTTTATATTAGGTGGCCTTAACTACTACAGTATGTACTTGGATTAAACATAAGTACAATGCACTTATCAAACACTAATGAGGTGGGATACAGGTTAGGGACAGGTGTAATGGTATGGGTAGGTTTAAGGGTTGGGTTAATGTGTAAGAGATGGGTCAACAGTGTAATTATACATGTCATTACAAAAATGAATTACAGATATAACCACATATAGGCATTTTTAAAAGTGCAATGCAAAAACTTGTATGTACACAATAAGTGCATTGTACAAAATGATAAGTTCAAATGTAAGTGCATAGTAGTTTATGCCACCTAATATAAAGTGGGACCCAGTCTAAAATTTTGTTACAATATCTCTTGTTTGTAATTTAATTCTTCAACAGGGCTCTGTTTATAATAAAATAGACTCTGAATGTTATATTTTCAGGGTGTTCTCAGTCTTTCAGACAGACGCTGGACAGCAAAACATTGTATAAATATATAATTCAAACTATTGGACTTGTCCATATAATTATCCACACCTGGACCAGCTATATGATGTGGTATATTGACTCTGACTTATTAAACAGCAATGTAAAAACACGGTCATTTTATATATTGCTCACACTGACAACAGCAGACAAACACACACTCACTGCAGCTTGAACATGAGTGCTATGATTGCCAGACTGAGCACAGTTCTCTGTGTCAAAATGCAACACATCAATATTAATGATGGGAAACAGACAACTATGAACTCGTCTGGCCCTACACAAATAGAGCAGAAAAAAGGAAACCTGTGCTGTGTACATGGAACAGAAACTAGTCTGACAGAAAATCTATGAGAGACAAAGGAACAGAAAAGATTGTCACACACGTTTACACTCAGACTGTGTCATTGTCATACTGCAATGGCAGGTTCCCTTAACACCACATTTCAAAAAGTCTATGCTTCCCTGCGCACTGTGATAATGACACAAAATGTTAAGCTGGTGTTTAAAGTAACATAAGCAAACAGCAAAACATTGAATAAAAGAGGTAGGTTACAACAAGGCTTGACATTGATAATGAAGCTGCCTCAGTACATGCAGGGACAGAAAGTTTGTTTAAAAGCAACTGTGAATATGCCTGTGCAATCTTTAAATCACATCATCACTCCGGGAAAAACTGAAGACTGCTCTCTGTCCACATTTACCTGCTCTGAAAGGTTTACTTCTCTTAAAGTGTATGGATCATGAGAGTGGCATACTAATAAGTTAGTATGCTTAGTTAGTAAGTAAGCTACTAGTTAAACTACTTAGTCTTAAAGTCTATGGATCATGAGAGTGGCATACTAATAAGTTAGCCTAACAGTAAAACTTCCCTAAAATAAAGTGTTACCAAAGTTCCAAACAATCTCGTTTAATACAGTTAATTCAACTCATGTCATGACTAAAATAGAATTATAAGCATAGGTACTACACAGACACCAAGTAGATGTAGCCTAGAATATTTCTGGATCAAGTTGTAATTTGACTTTCTTTTGAGGATGCACTTATCTTCCTAATATCCTGTGGCTCTCATCTTTGTTCGTGTGGCTGTTTTAAACCCAAACATTCCTACTAGAGATACATCTGTGTTAAACACACATACTGTACTGATTACAACCAGACTGAGAAAACAAGGCTGTAACTAACCTAAAATAATATTTGTCTTTGTGAGAATCTCTCCAAATGACCAGACTCATCAAAACATTTGCACTTTAAACACTGAGAAAACATACAGGGTTTTCATGTTTAAATATACAGTATGTTTTCCTCAGTGTTTTATCCTTTTTCTTTAAAATGACATGGACAGTGATTGTAAACACTGTTTCAATGAAAGTGACATAAATATAGCACTACACAATTAAAAGGCGGCTGAACTGATATTAAGGTATGCATGGGCGATGTTTAACAAAGAGAGCACAAAAATAATCTTACATCACATTTGGTTCAGATCCAAATGAAACACAAAAAACAAATGTGTCATGGAAAATTATTCATTCAATTGTGGGTGTAAACTCTTTATCATAATATTCAAGGAATAATATGATAAACAATTTACACCCACAATACACCACAACAGCGCTGACCGGAATAATGCATCAACACAAGTCTGTTTGCTCTCTTTTTATTTGTTCAACAGAGCCAAATAATCGCTGAGGTTATTTATTTATTTATTTTTTACCCTGATCTGTTGCTGTCCTTTTGGGAATATTCTGTTTGTGAGTTCAGAAGTTGCTATTAGGGCATGATGTGTGTTTACATGATTTTTATTATTTTCTCTTACTGAGAAAGACCACAAATGAACAAATTCAACAAATTAAAGAAAAAAGACTGCACTCATTAATTACAATAAACATTCACAATTAGAGCTTCATTATGTTCAATATGTATCTACATTGACAAGAAATAAGGACTCAAAGTGCTGCCCTCAAGTCACATTAGAATTATCATATTTAAGATATGAATGCACATGAACGGCAATAAATCGACAATAAAATGTTTTTTATGGAACATTGCAGTGTATTATAAATGATTTATCCATGCTCATTGTTTTTTTTCTAAATTAGTAATCAAATTCCTTTCTTCGCTCAGATGTATGCCACAATAGCGGAACAATTATGATCATAACTTACTTTTCATAATGCTTAATTAATGGAAGAAGTGTGACATTGCTGTGGATCAGTGGTGTCCAGTCCTGCTCCTGGAGGGTCAACATCCTTTCGAAGTTTATATCCAACCAGATCCAACCCAAGGCCTGTCCCAAATGGCACGCTTCATGTTCACTTGTGTTCTAGTGGATTTATTATGGCTTCATCGTACACAAGTCCATGAGACTAGGTTACCCATTCATCATTTAGGCTTTCATAAGGGAGTTTGCGAGCACTCCCCTTATGTCACAAAAGTGAGGACTCAGAGGGAGATTGCAAGGGTGTAGGGCGCCATTGGGAACAAGGCAACATGTGTCTGGAAGTTCTTAGTGAATCTGATGACCTTGTTCAGCTGCTTTATGAGTGTTTAATTATGATTGGCGGTAAATGTCACATGACATTAAACCTACTGGAACAGGTTTAGACACCCCTGACACGTTTCCGCTAGAGGACGCACCAGAAAATTGTGACTGGTCTTTTTAAACTGTATTGTTAATGCAATCGTGTTCTCTACTATCAGACAACAAATACACAGGCGGCAGCATCAACTACATAAAATGTATTTGCAATCCTTTTTCTAGCATTGATGTCAAAAAATCTCTGTCTTTGTCAGAAGATAAAGAAATGTCAACACCTCAGGCTGTAGGCAAGGACATATACTGGGTGAGCATCTCCATATTATCTGTATGGCTCTGGATAGTGAAAATTGCACCCAAAGGAAAGCTTTGCTAAACAGTGCATGCATTCAAACGCTACATAAAAAGGACTCCTGACTCAGCTAGGACTAAAATCACTTTATGACTTCCCAACTAATAAGCAAGCAAAAGTTGACAGCAGTAATTACACTCTTAAAAACGCAGGTTAAAAGGTTATTCACAGCGATGCTATAGAAGAACCGTTTTTAGTTCCACAAAGAACCATTTAGTCGTTAAAAAAACATCTCTTGTGCAATTATTTCCTAAACATGATTTTTCTGATATGCATTACACTGGGTTTCCAAATGTAAATACAATCTTTGACCAGTGCGAGATCATTATTTCATATCATTATAAAATGTTGCACTGCTGTGGAATGCAGGTGTGGAGACCTAACTGCCACCTCCTGTTTTAGAGGCGGTGTGGGTTATTCCATTGGCTGTAATCTGCCTTTATGAGGTAATGGCACACAGTGCAACGCCCTCCTGATCTGCAGATAAGACATAGACAGACCGGAGCGTGTAAAAATCCCTTTGATCCTCCCAATACTCCACAGATGAAAAATATTGATAAGGTTGAAAATAGCTTTGGTTTTGGCTGCAGTCAGGATCTATTGTGGAGCACTGTAGAGCGTGGTCGTGTTAAATATGTGACCTCTTGTTTGGATGGACTTGGCGACTGTGGTACGAGGCAAGATTGGAGCATAACGGAGGCCGCAGAGATTTCCTGTGTTATTGTTTAACAGATATCCCACTGTCTTTGCGTTCAATGCGGTACAGTAATAGATGAGTGGGAGGAAACAGAGAGAGAAAAGTGAATGCCTCCATGAATAACTATGCTTTGGCGTCCCATTGCTTTTAATAACTCACGTTTTATAGTGGGAGCTATTAGATCGGTTAAATAAACTATCCCTGCATCCCAGTGTGCATAATATTAACGCTAAAGAGTATATGAGATTATAATAAGTGTATCCCAACGCAAAGGAAGTATGCCAAAAGTCCCTGGGCAATCTACTATTTTGGGTAAATTTTCAAAGTGTGGATTCTTGCAGTATTGCCCACAACCCACTGCACTTTGGAGAAGAATTTGGTTTAAAAAAAACTGCAAATATGGCAGATGCACTGGCAATTAAGTAGAGATGCACTGAAAGGAGTTTGAATTATTAATAATATCTAACTTCACAAAAAAGAAATAAAATGAATGCTTTCTGTGTTATATTCTATGTGCAACAATTTTGGAAAGCTTTAAAAATATACGCATAGATAAAACTGAAATGGATATTTTTAGCCACTATTTTCTGAGCAGATGCGATTTTTTTGTAGTATTTTTAATGTAATTATTTATAATGTATTTAATGTATATGAGGATTATAAGTGTGCAAGGATGATTGACAGAGGTTGGTTTATGGTGAAAGAATGTAAGCAACTGTACAATTTTAAGATGGATATATGTCTACTCTTCTGCTACATGCCCAACCATGTCCTGTTTTCTTCTCAAAAAGAGCACATACTTTTAGGTTGCAGCATAATGCGGCAAATTCAGACACAGCATATTATATAAACTATTATCTAGACATGTCCTTTGTATACCTAGTGGTTGTTGACACTGACCACCTTTGTCATTTCATTTGAGCAGGTGTGTCTAATTTGACTCTTGTGGGTAAAAGTCTTTTGTGTGTGTGTGTGTGTGCAGTGGATTGCACCATTATTTGCCGGAACTCGTGGTACCTACTATCCAAACTTAGTAACACTTTAGAATAAGGAACACTATTCATTATTAACTATTACTTTTACCTCAATAAATTTGCTACTTATTAATAGCTAGTAAAGTAGTCGTTACGTTCAAGTATTTAGGTAAGATTAGGGTTGTCAAATAACACATTAATGTGCTTAATTACTACTAATAAATGGCTAATATTCTAGTGATATGCATGCTAATAAGCAACTAATTAAGAGACCCTAAAATAAAGTGTTACTGAAGATTTGAATTGGAAGTGTGGCAAGTATTATTTTGGTTAGGGTTAGGGAACCAATTCTCACTCTTAACTAACTACATCTTTTCCTTAATAAACTTCTTATTTGGTTGCTTATTAATAGTTAGTAAGGTAGTTGTTAAGATAATGTATGTGGTCAAATTAAGGGATCTAAAATATGGCCCTGCAGAATAAGACATTAATATGAGCTAATAAATCGCTAATATGCGTGATATGCATGCTAGTGAACTACTTTAAACTCGTTTATAGTAAGAATTAGTCTATAAATTAAAGTGTTACCATTGTTTAGTTTCTTTTTTATTTACATACCTTTTGCTGACCTTCTTTAGCAAAACAGATGCAAGTTTAAGACTATTTTGTATTTTTATTTCTTTAAAAGCGTTGAATCTTTGCGGTTACAGTGGAAAACAGAGCACCAAATACCCTTCATCTAATGGAAAGTCCACAGTCCCTATTCACGAGAGACAATGCTTGATAAAACAGCACTTGATGAGGTCCTTGATGACCATTTGATCAGGGTTTCCAACCACAACTCCTCCAAGGTTTTTCCAGCAAGAGCCTGAAGCTCCTGTTACTCAGAGCTTTGTCTAACATTTGTCCATTTGGCTCAACAGTAAAATCTGCACATCAAATAAATATCTAGTGGGGTTGTGTTACCTTTGGAAAAAAACAGATCAGATCATGGACAAGAGGAATTTGAGTGGGCAGATGTGTTTAAAGACTGTAATCTCCAATGCAGATTTCTGGAGACCATTCTGAAAATGATACACCTTTAGCAAATACTGCTTCACAATATTATCTCAAAAGATGCTTTCAACACTTCTCTGATCTTCTCTATTAAACAAAGTTTAGCTGAGTGAACTCTAACTGGTATTACAACTGTTCTTACATTACAAAGCACAGGAAAACATAAAGCCACACAACCGATGGTCTAAGAGCCATCTACCTAGACAGCATTTAAGGTGTCATAGATAGAGCATGATAGATACAGTTGGTTTAGTGAGACGCTAATGTAAAACTCCTAACCTAAATTTACATTAAACTAATTTCAGTGTGGGATTCACTTCCTATTTTTGACCCAATTAACCACTGGAAGAAACTGTCATCAGAAAACTGCATTTAAAATGATAGTTCTGATTATAGTTTCACAAAAAAAGAACCACAAACTTGTATATGGAAGCTAAAATAGTATGTTTTATTGCTTGTTTGCTTTTGTTAACACTTTCGTTCAGGTTTTAGCAGACATTTCATTTTTGAACTGCCATGTATACGTTTAAGAAAAAAATTAATAAAACAGTTTTTCTTAGTAAATTTCTTGAGAATCAAATCAGCATTATATATAATATTGTTCTGTGTAAAATCTATTTTAAACTCATCTTTAATCAAAACAGCACCCGTTCATGTGATATGATGTTTAAAGATTCTGATCCGCCTCAATTCACGGCCTACACTTTTTTCCTGTTGGATAAGCCAAATCACCCATAAATACGCCACAACTCAAAAGTAAACTTGGTCGGAAAGTTTCATGCCAACTTTAAGCATTATTTGCAAAAAGGGTAGTGGCTGCAAAAAAATTGATTTGCAATCATAGCTAAAAATGTAATTTAGAAAAATATAGGCAAAATGACAGCCACATGGATCCAACTGTTAAATAAAGCCATTCATGCTGATGTGTAGTCTGTGCTAAAATACTGTTTAGCATGTAGAGTAAGCCATAGCTTTAGTTCGTCTTCTTGAAGAGTGTAAACAATGTAACTGTTTGAGCAGCCTGACATGTCAACTTCTGACTCAGTCAGTTGTGTGAGTTTGGGGGTGGGACCAGTCATCTACCAGATGACAGATGGAGGTGGAAATGAAACTTGTTTCTTATGCTTAGTATTTTTGCAATTCCATTTAGTTCCACTAGTAGCACAAAAATCACATATTCACCTTTAACTGAAGCCAACAGGAAAATGACAACAATGCAAAGACAGGGGTTTGTGAAACAATGTTGTATTTAATTATAATGATGATAATAATAAAAAAAACAAATGATGTTTTTCACAGACAAACATTATAATTAACAATGAATCCAACAGCAACAACCTAAAAAAATAAATAAATACAATGACTTAGTACATAAATATGCCTAAAAAAGTGGCACATCAGATGAGTGCAGCATGAAAGCAGCGGTGAGTGAGGGTGATTCAGGAAGGGCTCGTCTTACAAGTCTGCATGAGGACATAAATGAATGGCCTGATTTCATCCACTACCTATACAGCGAGAGAGAGACACAGGGATCGTGATTATGTTGAATGAAATGGCTTTAACTAGTGCATTAAACACTTTTAAAACAACATATTCAAGCCTCAAGCATATTTTAGAGATCACACCACAGGCCCATTGCATTGTAGCAATGGGAAATTCATTTTTATGAAAGCCTGGACTTACTGTGTACTGTGTGCTGGTTAAATAATCATAGATGAAGTTAATCTTCAATTGTAACTGGTGACTTTTTTGTGTACTATTGAGAACTGACCAACAGCTTACTAGTAAAAAGTTGGTTTATGATGAGGTGTGGTTTGTGCTTCCAAACTGTACTTCCCAGTATTTCATACAATTACTATCATACCTACAAAAACAGAACGATAAAACATTGAAATAAAAATTAATAAAAACTGTTACGTTCATTGTCTGTTTAGTTCTGTTTATAACTCTGTGTGCATGTGTTCTTGTTTTGGTTTCAGTCTTATGTCCATGTGCTTTTCCTAATTTGGTCCTTCCTGTGTATCATTATTAGTTGATTAAGCCCCACCTGTGTCCCTCAAAACCCTGTTTTGTGTATTGCGTACTTCTAGTCCTGTCTGTGTAGTTCTCACTGTCTGTGATTAATGTTATGCTGCTTAAGGTTGCTCATCATTGCTTAATGTAAGTTTAACCAACTTTCCATCCAAAGGAGTTGTTTTTGCGAAAATTGATTCAGTGCATCAAAATATTTACTGATGCAGCAGATGGAAATGCTGACTTTCATTAAATATCACATGACATCTTTGGTCACAAACCAAATGAACAAACTTTGAACTTTAGCCTCAACAAACTTCTAATTTGCTGCTTTTTAATATTTAGTAAGTAAGTTGTTAAGTTTATTATTGGGATTAGGGATGTAGAATAAGATAATGTAGAATAAGGCATTAATATTTGCTTAAAAAGTACTAGTAAATGGTAAATAAAATAAAACCCTAAAATAGTGTTACCATATACGTGGTTTGTAAGGTAGTTGTTAATTTAGGTATCAGGATTATGACCAACTTAAATATGGTCATGTAGAATAATGCATTATTATGTGCCTTATAAGTACTAATAAACAAGCCAATATGCAATGGTTAATAATGTGAATGGGTCTCTAAAGTGCTTTTTATTTTTTACTGCATAATTACTTTGTTAATTCCTAAAATGCCTGTATGGTGCTCCCATTCAAGCATGTCTCTTGGTAAAGTTCAAGCGCACATTAAATCTATTCGTACAAACAATTGCCTAAAAACTTCACGTTGCATGCCACAGTTGAATGGGTCACTCAATTTTTGAGCAACTTTTCTTAGCAGTTGTCCTCATCAACGTCCTTATAGTACGTTTCTGGGACTTGTCAGTGGTAGTACCATTGCTGTCTATGGGAGGTTTAGGGAGCTCTCGATTTTCATCAGAAACATCTTAATTTGTGCTCAGGCTGAGTAATTAGAATCCTAATTTTTTGGGTGAACTGTGACTTTAAAATCCCTCTTTGAAGGTCAGATGAAATTCCCCACTGTTCACACATGCTACTAAGATCAGTCCATCAGATCAGATTTTGTCACTAGATTAGTTTCTATATCACTGGACATTGATAACTCTTATAATTATAAAACAAGAGCGAAAGTGGGAAAAATTCAAATGAATGTAGTCTCTGATTCAGTTTCTTTTTTAACAATGGTAACCAGTGAAGGAACTGTAGATTAAAATTAGCCACTGGCTAACACTTGTACAGAGCATGAACTGTGTTTACACCGGTCTATAGCAGAAACCGAACCAGGTGTGAACGTGGGCAGACAGAAATGGTAAGCCTGGAAAGTCTCTTTCTCAGGCTGCACGAGCAGACATTATTTAATCAGTAACCAGTTAACAATTAGAGTGAGAGATAAATGAGCAACAACCAGCGGCTACAACTGACACATAGCACTGTTTGTTTATTCAACTCTGATCAAAAGGGCCAATCAACACTTCAAATCTCTGGTGGGTGGGGGAGGGTTTATAGTTCACATGGTCTCTTTATTATAAAACTGGTCTGGTCTCAGGCTCAGTCAAAACTTAACAACTGCCTTAACTATTAATAAGCAGCAAATGAGCAGTTTATTCTATATTTCTATACTTGGACAAAGATAGCAGAGGGGTGTCTTTGTGCAAATTCTGCCAAAGCACAAATGCCGGGGAATTTAAAACACAAGGGGAAAGGAAAGGACGTGACATGTGGCCAGGTATGATTGCCCATTACTAGGAATTTGTGCCATTGCTGCGGCGCCCGGGTAGCAGTTGGGGTAATGGTGCCTTGCTCAAGAGTCTCACCTCAGTCGTGGTATTGAAGGTGGAGAGAGTGCTGGTTATTCACTCCCCCCCACCCACAATCCCTGCTAGACCTGGGACTCGAACCCGCAAACTTTGGCTTACAAGTCCCTATCCATTAGGCTTGTAATTGTGCGTGTGAAAGCAAGTCCAGGTCCTCACCTCCTGATCTGACTAGCATCTAACTGCTCCTGTAAGACCGACGCTCTCTTCTGCAGGAAGCTGACCTGCAGAATAAAGAACAAAAATCATTTATACATGCAAGCGTTCCCATATCATCATGGGCTAGTTCTCTGGGGAAGAGTATGAGCTCAACAGTAATTAATGTATAAGCAGCCCACAGGATTCTGAATGGTAAACCCACAACTGTTGAAGTGCTTTCTCTTTTAGAAACTGTCAGGCCAGATTACTTCTAAAGGGCTCATGTCATGAGAAACCGAATTGTCCTTGATCTTTGGAAATAAAAGACTTCAATGTGTTATTAAAACATACTGTAATGCTTAGAACTCAAAATCTCCTCCCAGGCCATAAAAGAGCGTTTACTAAAAACAGCTCATTCAGGACTTTCACAAATTTTTGACCTTGATCGGATGAATACATTAACACATCAATGACACCCAATGGGAGTTCAAAAACTTTATCAATGGAAAAAACCCCACATCTGATTCATGCAACCCCATTAGTTTTGAACAATTGCTTTTACAGTGTGCTATAGTGTAACACCAGTGAGCAGCAAAAATATGACATGAAAATATGAAAAAGAAATACACTTGGTTAATTCTGGGTTTTTTAATTTTGTATGAGCCTGAAAAGAATGTACATTGTTCAGCGACGATGTTCCTGGAAACCAAGATACACACAGCAAACCTCAGAGCAAATCTAATGTTACCATCCTTGCAAATGCATGCCTTTGACTCTGAAAAGAATGACTATGGTTAGATTCCTAAACGGCCACTGGTTTTGTTAAAATAATGCATTGCTATGTGCAATGCTGGAAATATTCAAGGACACAGGAGGCCACGCTGGTCACCAATTACAATGCATAAACATATCAGATCACAGAGCTGTGGCTGCGATTCTGAAAGAATCTAGTTGGAGCTATTCAGAGGCGTGCGCCGGGGCTTTGAACTGTGATCTCGAAATGTTGTTTGAGGGGCCCCGGACTATGCCTGACAAAGAGGGGCTATTGTTTGGATTTGAAATGTTTAAAAAATGCTCTTGCCACAGACTCGTGTAGAACAAGGCTGACTGTAACTAATAAGACCCTGGCCGGAGCCCTTGAAGCCTGTATTAATGTGGTTGGCGGGTGTAATTGCACATAAGGAGATGAACTGGACCAGAGACTTCAAAGACCCGTGGCCAAATTAGATCCATGTCTGTGGAGGAACTTGCAGCACTTGTTACCCCCTCCCCTTCCCAAGAAATCAAATAAACAAGAGCCACTTGAGTTCAAAGACGTGAGGTCTGACTGCTCGGCATTATTAGCTGAGGGACAGGAAGCTGCGATGGCATTCAAGACACCAAATGTGGAGGTACTAAGGTAAAGTGGACTGATCACGTCAGGCGCGGGACTTCATTGAGGGGCTGTTCGAGTTTGGATGTAAAATGTGCTCCACACATCAACAACGTTCGAGTTTTAAGAGTGGTTTGGATACAGAATCAATCAAATGCTTTGTCATTTACAGTAGAACTAATGTGCTGGGTCTGTGATTTTGGTAACACTTTTTGTAACAATTCTCACTATTAACTAGTTGCTTATTAGCATGCCTATTATGAGCAAATTAGCTGATTATTAGTACTTCAAAGCAGGATTATATTTCAGATCCCTTAATCTGACCCCATACCTAATTTTAACAGCTATCTTACTAACTATTAATAAACAGCAAATAAGGAGTTTGTTCAGGGAAAAAAATGACAAACGCAATAAGATCTCACTGCTTTACAAATCTTTCACTTTTTTTTCATCCCACTGGAAATATGTGGCTATGTTTCAGGTACAATTCCCTGCACTTTTCAGGGCACATGCTCAAATAAATTATATTCCAGGTAGGGCTTTATTAAACAGACCAGTGTTATGAAAAAAACTTTCTTGTAGATACATATTTGCAAAATGATATTGAGTTGCCTGTAGCATGTTTCACAGCTGTTTCAAAATGTCATTTTCTTTGACTGCCACTAAATAGCATGTTTAATTTTCGCCAAAACCTTTAAAGGTAACTGTGCCAACAGTTATGTCAGTTAATTAATATGTCATGGCAGTCTGGAAATGAATTATATCTGATAAGTGGCAATAAAGTGTATAGCGAATAGTTATGGTGTAAATAACTACACTAATCTCTACCCTGAACCTAACTGCTAATCTTAATAAAAGCAAACATGAGATAAAGATGAATTTGCTGAAGCAACCCACTTTTATGTGCTCTAAGCTTTTTTGTGGAGTTTTGGGACTTGTGTTTACCAGAACTTGTACAGATACAGCACTCTGCTTTATTACAACCACATACAGAACTGGATATTTGATGCAAATGTACGGTTACACTAAATTTTGATAGCCCCGACATTCTTTTAGTTATAAGTAACTTTCTAACAACATGTCAACTAATTCTCATTCATTTGCAACTATATATATACTAACTCTCAGAGTAGACTGTTAGTTAGGGTGTTTAAGGTTAGTTTCTGATAGACATTATGATGTTGTGGAGACATCAAAATAAAGTGTTAGAAGTTATTAAGCTGACAGTCTATTAATATTCTAATGACTGCTAGTTGACATGCAGTCGCAAAGTTACTGCTACTGTAGTTAAGTGACTAAAGTGGACTAACAAACTAAAGTGTTACCAAATGTATTAGTACATCATGCACAATGGTAAAAGTGATTTGAGGCCATAAATAGTATTTCATAAGGAGCAATGTGAAAACAAGCCTCTATTAATCAATAACCTCTTTAATCGTATGTGAAAAGAAAGAAAAGTTGGTAGTTTCACTGACTTTTCATTTAATCTAGAAAGTCCATTGAAATGTCTGTACAGGTACTTTTTTTGAAGTTTTGCAGAAATGTAGTCAGATTCATGTATTTCCAATGAGCCTGGGTTGGTTTTCAGCAGCAATATATGTGTTTAGTGTGTGAGGTCTAGCAGCTGAGTCTTCAAGCATTGTTTGGATGTGGTTGGGGTGTTAGTTGTTACCGCTACTGAAGAAGGAAGACCAGACATACCATGATCGGGTACACAATTGTAAAGAAGAGAGGTTTATGTGGCCAGTTTTAGTTAATTGCAGCCAGGCTGGGATAAGACTAAAACATAGACTAAAATACTGATTTTTAGATGCAAGAATCCATATTGGTATCAGTTAAAATGCTTCACATAATAATCAAACTGTCTGTGTTTAGTTTGCGATAATGACTATCGTACTTATGCAATTCCCTGGCTGCCGAGTCATTTCCCCGGACTGCCTGCAGGAAGCAAGGGTCGCCAATCAAAGCTGCCATTGTCCAATCAGTCAGTTTCCCTTGCAGTTGGATATATTTTACCTCTCTTTTCACACGTTTCAAATTATCTGTTCAATTTCTTTACAAAAATAATTTATTTTCACTCACACAGTTGCTTTGCATCAGAAACTTAATTAGTTAATAAGGTAGTTGTTAAATTTAGGTATTGGGGATGTAGAATGTGGTCACGCAGAATATGTGCTTTATAAGCACTAATAAACAAGTGTTGATAAAATAGCAATAAGCTATGAGTGCTGTGCAGACATAAGCAGTATTACGAATAAACCACTGGCAATGACCAATCAGGGTCTAGAACTACCCATTCTATAATGCACATAATCCTGTATATGTAAGTGCTCCAGGTGTGTTTATGAATCTGTTGCGGTCGAGTCCATTTATATGAAATTACGCAATGTCCAGATGTGCTAGTGGTTTTTCTGACCTGCCTTACAAAAATAAATTTAAACACTAACATATATTTGTTTATGTGTGTCCAGTGGGAGCTCTTGTGGTGTGTGTATTTGTTTGATCACCTGTGACTTCAGTGAGGTGATGGTATCCTCCAGCTCCTGCTGCAGCTCTGCGGGAATCAGGCCTTTGATCTTCGACTCACACTCCTGACGGACATGTGTGATCTACACCAGGAGAGAGGGGAAGAGTTTAAAAAATGTCCTGCCTCTATCAGACTGTCAGACACTGTGGTCAGTTCTCGGTAAACTAAAGCTGCGGCAAGGATACCGCTAACTAAGCCAGTCTGTCTGGCAAGTGCAGACTATACATTGAACATACAACTTTGGCAAGTTTCCCCACTTTCTTCACACACCCAAGCAGAGAAACACTTTTTGTCAGCAAACTGAGGAATGGCGAAGACGTGTTGCACTGAGAGTACAGCAAGGTCATGTCTAGAGGGGATCTGAGAGCCCTTTTTAAAGAAAAAAGAAAAGTATGCCTTTTTCTGAGGCCAGACCAGTCACTGTCTACATTTTATCTGTTACACAGAGATCAGTACCATGGCTAATGCTGCAGCTGTATAAGCTGAACTGGTTCATAACATACGCAGGTTGGTTGTTATACCATATCTGGTTATTTTCAGTGTGTTGTAAAACAGGTTAATGTGTAATGTGTAAATGAACATAAAACTTCATGCATTACATTTCGTGCAATTTGCATGTCTGCTTACAATATTTTAAGTTGAGTGATGATTATTATGTTTAAAATGAAATATGTGGAAGTCTTGGCTTGCTGGAGCGGTGCTTTATATTTCCGGTCTCTTGTTTCTAGTTTTACATTTACATATTTTATGAGCCGATAATAAAACATGAAACCTATGGAAATGGTTTTAAAAAGCTCATCATCACTTTACAGTGTCACATTGACTGTCCTTTTGCAGTAAAGGACCTGTCATAGTTTAATGAGTGAAAATGAAGGTTAGCTGCATTGAAAAAAGATAAGCTCACATACAGCACTCGATTAGGGCGATGTTCACAGGATTTTGTCCACAGAATGAAAACAATCTAACACATTATTTTCTTATTTCACACTCTGCATGCCGTGCATACAGCACTGGACATGACAGATTTTCTGGTATGCAAAACAAGCACTTTAAAGGAATTCCTTAGCTTTTTGTCGTTACTGTGACAGCCAACAACAGCAAAGCTTAACCCTGCGCACATTTTTATATTCAGTTACATTGAAAAAGTTTCAACACGAGGGCACCAAAGTGGAAGTTAGAATTGATCATGGTGTCGCTCATCGTTACTCAGGAAAAAGGTATATAGTAATGTAAAAGGGCTATTAATTTAGAACATAAGGTAGATTTTTATCCCTAAGAAATTTTTAATTATAATTACATTTATTCATAGTCAAGTTTAGTGACTATGAATATGTAAAACAATTTCTAGTCTTAGTCTTAAGAGGTCTGGTATTGGTTTTTATTTGGTTTAGGTCTTGATCTAGATCTTGGTAGGTGTAGTCTAGCTCTCTGCTGACAGACAAACACAGAGGTCCTTGTGAGTCTCTGTCCACCATCTTATGTTAAAAATGTCTTAATACTCGCCTTGTGAACAGAGAACAGAGGAGCAACAAGAAAGATGACTGCCTTTCCTAAAATAATTTTCCTGTTGTGGATTTAACTGATTGTTCTGGCTTTCTGTAATTAATCTTCCGGGGTACAATGAAAGGATTGGAAACCACTTCAAAGAGGAAGAGTATACATTATCTGAACACAGCTCTCTGTTCTTTTTTCATCCCAAAGTGAGCTGTAGACTAGGCCTTTGCCATTTAGCCAATTGTCCCCGGCTCACTGAGCTCCTTTTCATTTGACAAACTCTGGTTATTGAGATGATGTGTCAATTAATTTATTTATGAATTACTTCAGAACTAAAAAAAAACAAAAAAAACAGATCCATTGTGAGAGGAGAGTCATATCCGAGTGTTTTTATTTCCAAAAGAAATATAGCATTGGCTATCGAGACATCTGAGTGTCTCGAGCTGACCGTATTTGGTCTGAGAGTTCTTGAGATCTAGCGATAGATGCTGGACTCATAAGAGTATGTTGTACTGCTCTCCACCGGCCTCCAATCCCAAAGACTTTATCTCAATTACCCTCTTCATCATACACATTCCATGCAACACAACTAGTACACACTATAGCAGACGGAGCCCTGCGTACTGTATCGGGAGGCCCACGTGTAATTGAAGTCGACATGCCATGAATGTTTGCTTCAAAGAGTGGGAGGTAAAGACATCTGTGAGGGAAAGGAAACGAGGGAGTGGTTTTCATATAGAGCTAGACAGCTTTTTAAGAATAGGAGCCATCATGCAGAGCTGTGTCTGGCTAATAGCCCATCTCATAGCCTATCACGTACAACAAATTCTGCACGAGATGCAAAAATGTGGCAGGGAAAGGCGGTCTTAGCATCTGAGTGCTTACTAAATAGACTGGTTGAGAAGGTGGGCAGTGGGTTTACTACTGATGCAAATGCATGAGACAGGGGAGGACCTCACAAATGGTGAACCCCTCACCTTTGGCAGTGTCAGCGATTTGAAGAGGTTTGCTCCTCATTTACAAATTGCCCTATGAGGAGCCTAGATGTTACCTAGATGGTTGTTCACAAGTGCAAAACTCATCAATACGATGCTAGGGATATGTCTAAACTTACTTTAATCTTATCATTGTCCCTGTAACCTATTTCTACATATATCTTTAAGAAAGCCTCTGAATCTCTGACATTCTTTCTGAGCATCGTTTGCTGTCTCGGGGTCTTGCTATCACTTCCTCAACTGTATGTCAATATATAACAGTTCACATTGGATTTATTAACCTCTTATTAAATAAAAAATCAGTATATTACCCTCTTTGGAAGAATTCTCAAACAGCAAAGTTGTGATGTGATATTAACCTGTTGGAAAAACAGCATATACTGGTTAGCTATGTTTAATGTTGGGATGCTTGTTTGAGCTGGTTTAAGCTGGTCCTTGGCTGGTTTAAGCTGGTCATGTGCTACTCCTAACCAGCAAACCTAACACTGACCAGCTTAAGACCAACAAAGGACCAGGTAAACTGGACCAGCTTAAACCAGCCTCCCAGCTTCAAAACATATGCTGTTTTTTCAACAGTGTTACCAGTCCCAGGGGGTTTCTGTAGCTTATTTGGAAGAGCAACAGAGGGTTGAGCAATTGTAATGCTTGTCTTAGCAAACACCACTAAAGACATTTTGAGGGGTTACTCCTACCAAAATTTACATTTTGTCATTAATCACTAACCCTCAAGTTGTTCCAAACCTGTAAAAAAATAAGATATTTTTGAATGAAAACCTGGGAAGCTTGTGACTGTCCCATTGACTGCCTTATTGTTTAAATAACACTGTCAAAAGTCAGAAAAGTATGAAAGCCATTGTCAGAGTAGTCCATATGCTATCAGTGGTTCAACCGTAAAGTCACATACAAGAATACTTTTTGTACGGAAAAAAACCCCAAAAATAACTTTATTCAACAAGTCACTTTCACTGGCACTGTAGTGCCATTTTGGAGAGTATATGCTGGACGCAGTGTGTATGCAGTTTGCGCCCAGTGGATACTCTCCAAAAATGGTGCTATGCTGCTGAATTGTAAAATAAAGAAAAAAAAAATATATATTTTTTTTCTTTATTTTACAATTCAGCAGCATAGCACCATTTTTAATAAAAATATATATATATTTTTTTCTTTCTCTACCAAACATATTCTCATAGCTTCACAATGTTACAGTTGAACCACTGATGGCAGATGAACTATTCTGACGATGTCTTTTATACTTTTCTGGACCTTGTCAGTGTTCATTACTTGGCAGTCAATGTGACAGTTACGAGCTCCACCAGAGGGTACTTCACCACAGACTACCCCTGTCTGTGTTTCTGCATTGTACTCTAAGGACTGTTTCAGTGTTCTCCTGTTCAGTCTCTGCCCCCTTGTTAGTTCCCATGACAATTGATCAGCTCCACTCCCTCGTTAACCCTCTTGTCTCCACTTTAAAAGCAGTTTGTGTGCATTAGCCTAACCACTGAGTATTGTGTTCATCTCCTACAAAGCGTTTTCCCAAGTTCTTGTTCTGTCTTGTTTTCCGTGTGTTTTTACTGGGTACCAACCTTCACCTTCTAATTGGATTTACTGCTTTGTCTTGCCCCATTTTGGACTTTGTTTGCCACTCGATCGACCCTGCTAGTCTACTGGACTTTCCTTGTGCTCTGCCTCGGACATACCTGTTTGCCATGGTTTTTGACCCTGCCTGTTCAGACCACAATTTTGAATAAAGAGCTTGCATTTGGCTCCGCACCCCTACCCTAATATTGATTCTGATCTTCCAGAGTCTCCGCCACAGCTGCTGCCCAAGATGGCTGCCAAGCCAGAGCCACAGCCACTGCACAAGTCAACCGCAAAGTCAGAGCCACAGCCACTGCACAAGATGGCTGCCAAGTCAGTGTCACAGCCTCAGCACAAGATGGCCGCCACACCAGAGCCACAGCCCTAGCCCAAGATGGCCATCATCCCAGAGCCACAGCCCAATATGGCCACCAACCCAGAGTCGCAGCACAAGATGGCCATCACAACAGAGCCTCTAGCCTTCACGGGAATCAAGCCACAGTCTTCAGTCACATCGGATGTCTCCTTGTTCCCGAGCATCATGGATATTGCAAATGAAGACACCAGGGCTACCCAAGGACGTAGGAGGCTAGTACCCAGTTTGGAGGACCCACTGCTAATGTCGGTGCGTGCAGCAGGCATCTCCAGGGTTACTGTGCAGGCCATATCAGAGACTGTCCCTCTACCCTTTGTGCTCCCTATCATGGCAGTGGCTCTTTATAGAGGCCACCTTTGAATCTCTATCATGCCTAGTCATGGCCACGGAGGCTGTAGAACCCCTGCTTTGTTTGCTCTGCCCACACTGCAGTAGCCCCCAAACTGGCTCTACCGTGGCTCTCTGCCTGCACTGCCGTTGTGCCGTGTGCCACTACCTCTGCTTCATGGTCCACAACTACATCGGCTCTATGCTTCAGGTTTGGTTCCTCTTCCCTTCTGGACTGTATTTTGAGCATCTGGAAGCCGCTCCTTGGGGAGGACTAGAGCTCTACCAGAGGGCACTCCACCATGGACTGTTATGTGTGTTACCCCTGTCTGTGTTTCTGCATTGTACTCTAAGGACTATTATGAAGTGTGTTCCTCACTGTTTCAGTGTTCCCCTGTTCAGTCTCTGCCCCCTTGTTGGTTCCTATGACAATTGATCAGCTCCACCCCCTCGTTAACCCTCGTCTCCACTTTAAAAGCAGTTTGTGTGCATTAGCCTAACCGCTGTGTGTTTATCTCCTACAAAGCGTTTACCCATGTTCTTGTTCTGTCTTGTTTGCTGTGTGTTTTCACAGTGTACCGACCTTCACCTTCTTTTTGGATTTACTGCTCTGTCTTGCTCCATTTTGGACTTTGTTTGCCACTTGATCGACCAACTGGCCATGGTTTTTGACCCTGCCTGTTCTGACCATGATTTTGAATAAAGAGCTTGCATTTGGATCCGTACGCACCCATCTCCATCATTACAACAACCAATATTCTGTTGTCAGAATTGCACAAAATGTCTTCCGTATCCATGCAAACAGGTATTGGACAGTAAAGAAACAAATCCGGGATCCTGTTCTGTCAGAATCTAGCACAAATTAAGTCTGATTATTTTTGAGTAAAGTATTCTTTTTAAACATCCTTAACTGTGGCATGAAAGACACTCAGTATATTCCCCGGGACATAACCACTCATTTATACAGGTTTTCTTTTTCAATAAATTCTGACAGGTCCTTACAATAACAGCTGAAATACTGGGCCACTTTGAGGGTAAGGATTTGTGCTTTAGTTTTGATTTACTTCCATCAACTAATGAACTGCACATAAAAGCTTTCAGATTTCACAACTGAACGATATGACTAGTGAACGATTTCCTCTTCCTTTCCTTTTTAGAAAGTATTCTTTGTTGTTTAATAAACCAATCTCCATTTTGAAGACAGCAGCAGTCTTCTTTCTGCACCATTCTCACTTAAAATGACACTATTTCATCTATATATAGTCTTTAGATTGTGCCTGCATTTGACTTTGCGCAATGCAGGATGTGTCACTAGCTGGGGTTTTTGACAGCTGCCAGCTGAAAGCAGCAAGACCTCAGCACTTTGAATGTTCAAATAAAGTTTGTCATGTCGTCAGGAGCTTGATGTATGCTAATGAAGGGGTGGAGGGGAGAGAAAGAGTGCACAAGCGTTTAAAAAAAAACATGGTTAAGTGACAAAAACATTGTCAGACGCACAAGGGTACATCAAAAACCGGCACCACTCACAAAGTTTTGCATCTTAAAATTGGCGGTTCTGGAGTCAAGAGCACTAGTTGAGTATGAAGCTCTCTTAATAGCACGCAAACTGAAAAAAGAGCATTTTCAAGAGGCTGGGAGCGATGTGAACAGAAATTAGAGGTTGGAGGATGCTCTTTATGAAGTTATGAAGCAGAAGTATGATTTATGAAGTGCCACTCCAGTGGAGTGGGGCTCCACAGTAGCACCGGTGCGGTAATGGGAAGCTAATGGAAAATGACGGCACTTACTCTACGGTGCGCTGGCAATGGAGAGGAACAGATCTAAGGCTTAAGCATCTTTTCTGTGGAAATTCATAGCTGAATCTAATGACCCTGTCATTGGCAAAAAATAATACTGACTATACAATTCATCAAATTAATTTGTTGATACAATCCAGTATTAATGTCTACAAGAAAGAGCAACAAATAGTATTTGGATATCATTTTATTGGTTTATTCTGACATGTTTCTAACCAATAAAAAAGGAAATCAACCAGAAAAAAATGAGACATTCATCTGGGATCAATTGGGTCTTGAAAAGAGCATGCTACTCCATATGGTAGTTTAGGCTTTATCTTTGGGGCTTGGCATTATAAGCTTTTGGCTGACATCATTAGCTTTACATATTTAAAGTGTTAACATTGGTTCATAGTTGCCATTCTCTTTTTTAAAGGCAAGATTTAGGCACCATTTGCATGCATATTACTAGCATACTGGCTACATAGTAGTATGTTTAATGCGCATATTAATGCCTTATTCTGCATGTCCATATTTTAGATCCCTTAATCCTACCCCATACCTAAACTTAACAACTACCTTACTTACTATTAACAAGCAACAAATTAGGAGTTTAATGTGGCAAAAGTTGTAGTTGACAGTGAGAATTGGTCTCCACACTAACGTGCGACCTTCTGTCCCATGCAGTTTGTTTGTTTAAGCATCTGATATATCAATACTCAAACTCAAAACTCAATCAATTGAGCGAGTTTAGGGAGGGACAGTCCGTTTGACCAATTGCAGATAGAGGCGTGTTCAGGAACCTTACTGAAAATCTATTCTTTTTTTAAAAAATGTTCAGTCATACAGAAATGACTGAACATACTTTAAGTTTAATAAAGCAAGTACAATTATAAAAGTTCTGAGAGTGTTAAATGCATCATCACTGACGTCCCCGAAATCCCATGCTCACATCAAAAGCTCGGCTTCACCCTCACCAGCGTGAAAGGAGATTTGGTAGATAAAGACTCAATGCTGGCACTGCAGTCGTCAGCACACTTAGCATGCAGCGAATAGCTCCTGTTTAACTAACATGTCAAATCCATCCTAATATGAAAATAACACCTTGCTGTGCCTCGGGAGGAAACCTCTCGGAGGACTCCGTAACTTAACTGTTTCGAAGGCTTTGTGTCTGTAATCGTCTCATCCTGCGTGCCAGCGAGACTGCGCAGAAACACGCCGCTGCCATGCCGACATTTCATGCCAAGCAGGCGTGGAGGGGCCCGGAGCAACCGAGCGAGGAACATCTGTTTGAAGTCTGGGCAAAAAGAGGGCTGTTTTTGCATGCCGAGGATTGCATTACAAAGACATGTCTTGGAAGATAAACTGGGGCAATATCACTGCACTGAAAAGAGAGCAGGCCTCTCAGCCTTTATTTCCACATATACTCCCTCTCTCACGAACACATGAACAGCGTTTGAGATGTGGAGTGCTGTGAGGGTTTATGAGGTGGGAGTAGATGTTCTTTGCAGGCGCTCTGTCTCTTAAGGAGGCCTAGGGTTGGTGATCACATTCCAAAGTGGAGGTCTTGTCTCCAGGGCTTGTTGAAGTCAGAATTAAATTAAAATTGACCCCCCAAAAGTGCTATCCTCATATTCAAGAAGATTTTTTGAAGAATGATTACACTGCACATTTCTATATGAAAACACTGCATAAAGAAATCAAGATTTTATTTTGTCCTTCAAGAAGCAAACGAACTGCTATTCTATGGAAAAGAAAACAGCAAATTAGTTTGGAATGTTATCACTAAACATCCTGGCTTGCTAAGAAATACACATTAAAGAAGTAAAATGGATAGCAATGTTTTACTCTAACAGTTGTTCTAAATTGTCTGTTGCAAAAAACATTTGTTAATGTTGTTCTCAATTGTTCAATTGTTCTCAGTATTAACGAACTATTAGTTACGACTTTTGCCTCAGTAAACTTCTAATTTTCTGCTTATTAGGCTAATAGTTAGCAAGGTAGTTTTTGAGTATATATAAGTATGTGGTAAGATGTGGTAAAAGATCAAAAATATGGACACGGAGAATAAAACATTAATATGTGCTTAACAAGTACTAATAAAAAGGAATAGGCTATGCTAGTAATATACATGCTAATAAGTAACTTGTTAACCTTGAGAACTGGTCCTTAAAATAAAGCTTTACCCACCTTTTTAAAAACATTTTCATTTCACGCTCACTTTACGGTTAAACAATCTAGACACCATCTAGTTGTGCCTAATTGTCAGGTGTCTAGCGTATGTTCGTCATAACACAGCCTGACCACTAATCTACTGGCACTCAGTCAGATAAAAGGCATCTTTGGGGATCTTCCACAGAATACAGTGCCAACTCAGTGCATCTGTTCCTCAAGAGAGCCCGTCTGTGGTTGATACGTCTGCCCAGGGCACATCCCAACAACTGTCTGAGCAGCCCAGTAAAGGTCACCAGAGGTTCCCAGGACAAAAAGGGTGTTTCTACACACATAGCAGGTCCAGAGACCCACCCGGAGCTATTAATCAACTAATTAGCTCTTTCTCTTTTTTCTTTAACTCAAGGTCAAAGTGGCCTGTTATTATTGAGAAATTTTTCTGAAACTGGGACATCATTCCTGGCCTAGGGCTCTGGCTCTTGAAGCCGGATCTCATGGAATGTGTAAAATGTGTGTAGGGCATATCAGTGACTCCTCTTCCTGGCCCTCCAGGGGACGTGGCATGCACTGAGATCCAAGTCGTTCGTAATTTTACCTGCTCCTGGTATTCCAACTCGCGGCTCATCAACTTCTTCTCAACGGCATGCAGCTGTCTCTGTAGAGTCTCCACACGTTCTTGAAGAACCTGAAAGGGAAAATCAAGGCAACTAGATAAAGCAGATTCCAAATAAAGGAAAGAAGCCTCACTGTCGATAAACCTGAGCATCAATCAGATCCATAACGAAGGGTATTAAATACATCATAAACAGTTTGATCAGCTGACAAACTATCATTTAATTTCAAAACCAGTTTGAATAAAATCAACTATTCATTCTTTTAAAGGGTCAAGTAGAAAAGAATTCTGTTTTTCTCTTCAACCAGATGTTTCTGTACACTTTAATTCTGAATATCCACCATGAAATGTACAATGCACAAAAAACTGAGTACAATAAAGTAGGCATTGGAGCCTCGGCCACGTGATCCATTGGGTGATATCAAAGAGGAAGTAGTATAAATCAGTCAACAGGATGTTAATTGTAATGAGCAGGGTGGAAATTACTGCTTTAGTGCAAGACATAGTAACATTATAAATATACTTAAGTATTCCACACAGCAAGCACTAAAGTTACAGCATAGCTGTTTTTGGGTAACACAAATCTCATTTTACTATTTGTGACCGAGTGTGTGAGAGAAATGGTGACAGTGATGGCATTATGAATAATTGCATATGTGAAGTAAGTTGAGGTTTCATACTGAAAAGTTGTGGCCTAAAATCCATACAGGTCAAATAACCTGTAGTAACAGTCTGGAGGGGTTTAAAAAAAGTGATTTAAAGTAACAAAAGTTGTTCTTTAACCATACAATATGATTGTCTTTTATGATTTAACAGAACTTTTAAAAATAACAATAAAAAACCACTTCACTAAGGCATATAAGAAATAGAACAAACCATAATTAAATTTTTTGTAACCATAATAGATGTAATCATGAACAAGCATATGGATTGAGTGATTTTGCTTATCATCGAATTAATCTGCATTTTCATTTTCCATTTTCTCTCAGCTTCAATTTCGTACAGACATGCCCACTAATGACTAGCTACCATGTCATTTTAATTCATAAAAAGCAGTGGGTAAAAACAAAAAAATCATATTTCATTACCACCGAACTGACTTCAAACAAATGAAAAATATATAAAAATATGTAACTTCTCAGCAGAGTACAAGTCCTGACTTTCTGGTCGTGAAGGGTAAAAGGTCAGTCGTGGTGCAGTCATGAGGGTTGATTGAATGGCAAATAAATGTATACTTGGCAATGCCAAGCATAAAAATCATTTAAGTGCAAATGTAATAATAAACATGCAGCCTGCACCAGTGCTATCAAAGAAAAACAAATTGGCTAACATATTAGAATTGACCAACTGTCACTTATAACTAGTAGCTTATTAGCCTACAATTATTTAAATATTGTCTGTTTATTAGCTACCTTACTAACTATTAAAAAAGTTTACTGAGGCAAAAGTCAAAGTTAACAGTTTGTTAATAGCGAGGATTTGACCTTACAGTAAAGTGTGACACAAATTATAACAAAAGTGAATGTGTTTTTCAAAAACACTTCCAGTGGACAAAAGATTAACCTTAAAATAGTATTAAAATAGTAAAGTGGACCTTACTTTAACCTTAAAACAGTACTGCATAATAAATTAACAGTAAGTCCGTCCTTTGCAGATTTATTTTAATCATAAATACAGTGTCTACACAAGACCTATCGTCAGGTGTGGCAGGAAATTAGATTTGGACCTAGAACAGGCTTCGAGGAAAATTTAGGGAGCAATGAAGCCATGACCTTCATGTATACCAGTCCACATCTAATGAAACACAACAAGCCAGTAACCCGAACGCCAGCAGACCCCAGAAATGTAACAGGCTTTGTGTGGTGATGTTTCCTGGAAGAGTGCTGACAGTTATGAGCCGAGTCTTTCATGTGGTTCCTAGCAGATTTACGAAACAGTTGAGTGCCGGGGTGGGGTGAGGGGTTGAAAATATCTCTGTCTTTGTCATAAAAGGACCCTGTCATCTGCGGCTCTCATTAATAAACAGCCTAAATGAGTCATTGTGGGTGATCCCTTTGTCCCGATGTTCTCCTGAAGAGCACATCATGTCCTTCCAGACGGGACAAAGGTTACTGGCTAAGCCGAGCACGAAGGTGAGGGAGGCCAGAAAAGACAAGCTCCTAAAGTGGATTTGTGTATCGACGCACTACAGGCTCCATTTCATTTGATCTCCTGGGACAGAGAGAGCACTCAAAGGGCCACTTCGCCATGAACCCTAGGTCTCCCAGACCTAGAGGATACACCTTGATACTGCCTTGTGTTTTCCCTCGAAACCTTCTGAAGGGCCGAGGGAAGCATAGCAACCTCACAGCTGTTGTTCCTCTCTGCGTGAACGTGTGATTTTCTATGGTGAATCTCTCCAAACAGGGTCCAGATGGCCAGGGCGATACGCTCTTTATCAGCCAGCCAGAGCGGGATCAATCTAAACAAGCGGCAAACGTGGAACATTTGATTTCCTGGGGGCAGGGGAAAGGGGATTGAATGAAGAGAGAGGCATGGCAATGGCCTTTATTCTCTCACTTTCTTGTCTCGGCCCTCTTGGTTTTCTTTAGCAGCTGTTTATCCCCATAGATTACTAAAAGACACACTCGCACACAACTAATACTCCGTTCACACACACGTACGGACCTGCCGAGATGTGGATGTGCAAGTTCTGAGCTGAAAAGCTCACTCACACTCAAAGGTGAGACCTGAGTCATTTTTCTTGGGTGGTCCACCTCAAACGATAAGGCAAGTATGTCTCCCTCGGGTAAAGGCAATAGAAAAGAAAAGAAAAAGAAAAGAGAGGGCCTCTTTAAACTGCAGCCCATGTTTTGTTAGCACTAGCCGGCTCTTCATGTGGAATTTCTATTTGTAGTGTGCTGCTTTAAGAAGTTTCCCAAGCGTCAGATTAAAGAGATCCGTTAATGACGAAAAGCCAGAGCACTTTAAATCTACAGAAGTGCAATTCTGGCCTAGAGGGCTGTGTACACATCAATATGGCCATGTGTGAGAGTGAGTTTGAGCAGCTACATTACAGACGCTTGTCCGTCGCTTCACTCTGTCTTCCAGCTGCACACATGTGAGGTGGATGATGACAGCAGGGAATGTGGATGTGGTGGATTTAATGTCTTTAACCTGACTATTGAATGATGGATGTGAGGAAAGGTTTTGCTTGCAACAACAACTTGTTTATTAAGAGCAGATAGCTTTAATCATTTAAAGTTTATTAAGTCAGCATAAAATAAAAAACAAACAAACAAACTGTACATTCTTAACAAAAGTTCCCGGTCTTACTGTGAATGATTCATCTGTGCATGTTAATCTGAGAAAAATGGCATGTTCTCATAATCGTTTATGAAAACATATTAGCTGCTTAATACTTTTAAGGCACATATTAATGTTTTTTTTTTTTTTTTTTTGGCAAGACCATATTTTAGATTCCTTTATCAACCTCATACCTAAACCTAACAACTATTTTACTAACTATTAATAAGCAGCACATAAAAGCACAAGTATACATTTATTTAAAGTGAAAATTGGACCTTAAAATAAAGTGTTACCATAAAAAATATGTACAAATATAGCTAAATTTTTAAAACAAATTCACAAACCAACAAGAAAATATGAGTGTTGTTTGATCAGACGTGGTTGTCATCACTATGTGGTTATTATGGTGTTTTTGTTGTTGCTGTGCGATTACTAGGGTGCTTTTAGCTTTAGCTGATTTATTGCTATGCTGTTGCTTACTGGTCGAAGTCAAAAGAGCCACCTTCAAGTCCTTTTGTGATTTGTTTATCCATTTCCTATGGTATGCAAAAAAGACGTATTCTCCTCTGGCAGCGCCCCTGTGACTCTTTATGAGGCAGATATTGGGTTTGTCAAAAGCGGTGTTTGAGCTACACAGGGCTCGCTTTATTTCCTTTCTGCTTTGGTGTTCTGTGGTTCTGACACAGTGACTGCTGCTTTCAAACAATAACAGTTCAATACCATCCACAACTCTCCCGTGCCAAGAGCTGAGCATGCCAACACGTCCTTCACAAATCCTTCAGCAAACTACAAACACACAGAGCAGTCCGCGGGAGAAAAAAAACGGTCATGTGCGGTGTAATTAAAACAGACCTGGTCCTTGGAAGTCTTTTGAGATTGAAAATAGAAATATGAATGTAAGCTGCCCTTGTGTAACTGATATACTACTACATCAGAAAAATAGATTTTTCTTGTATATTTCTATTGCTGACAACAACAAAACAAGAAAAACTGTGTTTAAGGTTGTGGTTGATGATTTAAAGTTGATGATGTGAAAATATCCCCAACCATAAGCAATTCACAGTGAAGTATTACAGCCTTTTGAGGAGAGATATTCTAAGTCAATATTATTTAAAGTCAATATTATTTTAGCCTGGCAGGTGATAAATTAGGCAGCCGAACTCCACACACTCTCACTATTAGCTAACTGTTATCTATACGTTTTGTCTCAATAAACTCATAGTTTGCTGCTTATTAATGGTTAGTAAGTTGTTAAGTTTAGTTATAGGTTAAATTAACAGATCTAAATATGGTCATGCAGAAAAAGGCATTAATACGTGCTTTATATATATTAATTAAACAGCCAATATGCTAGTAATATCAATGCTAAGTTAGTTAATAGTGAGAATTGGTCTGTAAACTAAAGTGTTACCAGTATGCTTAAAACCAATCTGAAAACCACGTGTTTCAGTGCTTTGCTACAATCTGTATTGTTAAAAGCGTTATATAAATAAAAGTGACTTGACTTAAAAAAACACTTAAAGAAAGAGAGCTAAAACATTTCATAAGTAAAATCTATAAACTAAGTTGGCCAAGATTAATAGTGATGTTGAGCCTACATGTGACCAACGCAAACAATCACTTTTAAAGTTTAAGACTCTAAAATTGCTTACTCAGATGATTGTTTGGATCATGTTTGCAATAGTTATATTAGTTAGTCAGATGTTAGTGATTTTTGTTCACTTGTTGCCAGAAGGCAAATTTGTGCAAATGGTAACTCCTCCTCTTTATCATAAGCAGATGTTAGGTATCTTGTACAGTTGGATAAAATCTGATATTTCATGAAACGATCATTCTGGAGATTGTTTACAACTTGGCAACTGGTCTGAATGTACACTATGCTTTTTTACTGTACATGTTTATTGACACAGACTTTATTTTAGGGTCTCTTAACTAGCATGCATATTACTAGAATATTAGCCATTTATTAGTAGTAATTAAACACGTAATGCCTTATTCTACATTCCTAACCCTACCCAATAATAAATTTAACAACTACCTTACTAACTATTAATAAGCAACAAATTAAGAATTTATTGAGGACAAAGTTGTAGTAAATAGTGTTACAGTACCTATACTAAAGTGCTTTCTTTTTTATAACTTTAAATTACAGATTATTTTAATTACATCGGCTATATACATCTTTATTGCTTCCTCAATAAAAAAAAAAAGAGACACTAAATGTGTTAAGCTCAGACTGGCAGTGAGGGCTGTCTGACAGCTTGCAATGTACAGAAGTATGCGGGGGTGAGAACTGCACTTTTCGAGGCTTGACTTTCTCACGCAGGCCACTGGGACGTTATCACATGCTGCTTCCTCTGATACGGGGTTCAAAGGGTTCTGGGAATCTGCCCCATCCCTCATCCACTCATTTATCAGCTACCCTCTTCCCAAACCCCCTTACACACACACACATCAAGGCAAAGCAAATGAAGGTTATCTCACTCAAATCTAAACAAATCTGCTTACTCATCATTCCTGTGGCTGTAAGAGTCTGTGTCAAACCTCAAGCATATGAGGCAGATCACTGAACGAGAACCACGCACAGCTCAGAGGTCATGGCAGGGTCAGGGAAAGGGAAAGAATGAGGGAATAACAGGACGCATTCACTCCAGACGCCATGGGCTTGAACTTGAGCAGACAGAAAAAAACCCAATATGTTAAAGTTTAAGGCTTATTTCACCCAAAAATTAAAAATCAGTCACCATGCATTGACTTCCATGTCATTCCAAACCTGATATATATACAAAATATATTTTCAAAATGGGACCCACTTTATATTAAGTGTCCCTAATACCTGTGGACTTCCATAGTAACTAGACGTGTATCTAGTATAACCACAGTGTAAGTACACATTGCTACATAGTATCTACAGCTCTAATATTTCTGTAACTACACACATGTAACAACCCTCAGAATGGCGTGTGTAAGTACATATGTGTAACAGGACATTGGTAACAACACTTTTTTTACTACAAGTGGTCATGTAACAGAAATTACATTTTGTGACATGTATTGTATGTATAAGAGTAACTGGAACAGGGAGTGATCAGGGGGTGTAGTTGGGTAGGTTTAGAGACATGTAAAGTGGTGCACCTCTGTAATAGCCATGTATATACATGGTAACTCCTCAGGAACAGCCCACTTAATACAAAGTGTAACATTCTGGACACAAACCACAATTTATATGTAAAGCCTAATTTACTGCCCGCTGCTTTGTGACATCAGAGTAATTACATGCTCAATCTGTAGCAATTGTCTATTTAATAC